>PVKP010039838.1:0-19857 GCA_004027715.1 Plecturocebus donacophilus
AAAAAAAAAAAAAATTATATATATATACATATATATACATGTGTATATATATACACACATATGTATGTGTGTGTGTGTGTGTGTGTGTGGAGAGAGAGAGAGAGAGAGAGAGAGAGAGAGAGAGAGACAGCTCTACAAACTGTGCCCAAGCAGCTCATATTTTAGACAGGGGACAAATGCAAAGCAAATCATTAAATGAGATAATTTCAGATAATGTTAAGTGTCATGAGAAAACGAAGGAGAAAGGAGGACAGTAGATTCCCCTAGATTTGGCAGAGAGGGAAAGCCTCTCTGAGAAGTTGGCATTGGGATTATAAGAAGGGTCCAGCCATGACAAAATCTGAGGGTAAAGTATTCCTTATGAAATTTCACGACACCTTGAAAAAAAGTATCCTAAAACTTCCAAATAAAGTTAGCCAGAGAAATGAGAACTAGGGCTGAAATTACATTTCTTATCAGCAACAGAAAATTCTAGATGACAAATAAAGCAATGGTTTCAAAGTCCCCAGAAAGATACTTATTTTTTATTTTTACTTGTTTGTTTGTTTGTTTTAATTTATTTTTAAACTTACTTTAGGTTCAGGGGTACATGTGCAAGTTTGTTATATAGGTAAATTGTGTGTCAAGGGGGTTCGGTGGACAGATTTTTCATCACTCAGGTAATCAGCACAGTACTCAATGGACAGCTTTTCAATCCTTCCCTCCTCCCACCCTCCGGTATAGGCCCCAGTGTCTGTTGCTCCTTTCTTTGTGTTCATGTGTCCTCAATGTTTAGCTTCCACTTATAAGGGAGAACATGTGGTATTTTGTTTTCTGTTCCTGCGTTAGTTTGCTTAGGATAATGGCCACCAGCTCCATCCATGTTGCTGCAAAGGACATGATCTCACTCTTTTTTATGGTTGCATAATATTCCATGATGTGTAGGTACCACATTTTCTTTATGTAGTCTCTCATGCCAGATGTCTGGCATTTAGATTGATTCCATGTGTTTGCTATCGTGAATAATGCTGTGAATATATTATGATGCCTGTGTCTTTATGGTAGACTTTATGGTAGAATGATTCATATTCCTTCGGATACAAAATCAATAAGGAGATTGCTGGGTTGAATGGCAATTCTGTTTTAAGTTCTTTGAGAAACCATCAAACTGCTTTCCACCATGGCTAAACTAATTTACATTCCCAACAGCATTGTATAAGCATTTCCTTCATTCCACAACGTTGTCAGCCTCTGTTGTTTTATTACTTTTTATTAACAGCCATTCTGACTGATGTGAGATGGTATCTCACTGTGGTTTTGATTTGCATTTCTCTAGTGACTAGCGATGTTGAGCATTTTTTCACATGCTTGTTAGCTGTGTGTATGTCTTCTTTTGAAAAGCGCCTGCTCATGTCCTTTACCCACTTTTTAATGGGGATGATAATGTTTTAACCTAGAATTCTATGGCTGCTTAAACTACCACTTCAGTGTGAAAGAACAAAGATGATTTAATATACTCACAGGCTCAGAAAGTCTTTCTTCCCATGTACCTTTTCCAAGGAAGTTATCTGAGTTTTTTTCTGGCAAAATGAAGAGTTACCAAATAAACAAACAAAAACTAGTAGATACAACTGAGGAAACTTCTGAAAGGTGGTCCTAGGATGTAAGTTACGTCAACAGAGCAAACGGTCCACAGTGAAGCAGGAAGATGGAGTTCGGAGAAAGAGGAAGATTCAGTAAAACAGAAAGCGTGATTGAAAACTTAGAAAAACATATGGGCATGATCAAGGCAAGTAGCAAGAGAAAGCAGAGGCCCTTAGACCTCGAAGACAGTAACACAAAAAAGATACGGTCCAACTATGACACAACTTGAAGCAAATTCCCATCCCCTCTCTACTTAGGTAACTGCTCCTTCCCTCATACTCCCTGTTTTCTGGAGAAAATGAACCAAAGGCTCTGGCTTAAGAGCACCACACATAAAGGAGAAGTTCAGTGAGATGCTAGAATGATGACAGGGAAATCAGGTAAAAGCCTGCAAAATAATCAGTGAGGACCTAGGCCCGTTCCCCCAACTCTCACCTCTAGGCTGCCAGCAGCAAGGCTTACAATCCTGTAGCCTTCCCCAGCAGGGCCCCAGCAGGAGAGAAAGGAGCATCTGTCTCTTGAGGAACTGAAGCACCTCGGAGATAAGCCCTCAGGTTTTGGCACTGCAGCACTCTGATGAAAACTCCAGCTGTATCCATCTCCCACAGCAAGCCCCACCAGATGTCAAGCCCTACCTTCACACACACAGCAACCACTCAACTTTTTCAGTTCTCATTCTTCAATACGAAGAAGAGGCTAAGGATCACCAGAAATGTGAACAGAGCTGCTAACACAATCAAAACAGCAAAATAAACAGAAAGTAGGCACTCAGAGGACACGGAGACAAATTAGGAAAGAAAAGGAACTCTAAATAATGTTGGAAAAGTAAGAGAAAATATTCCACTCATAAATCAAGATGGCTAGAAACAAGGGAAAATCTGAAATCAAGCAAGAACTTTCTAAATTAAAAAATATGATAGGCTGGGTGTGGTGGCTCATGCCTATAATCCCAGCGCTTTGGGAGGCGAAAGTGGGCACACTGCTTGAGCTCAGGAGTTCAAGACCAGCCTGAGTAATACAGAGAGACCCCATCTCTAAAAAAGTATCCCAGTGTGGTGGTGGACACCTGTAGTCCCAGCTATTCAGGTGGATGAGGTGGAAGGATCACTTGAGTCCAGGAGGCAGAGATTGCAGTGAGCCATGATTGTGCCACTGCACTCCAGCCTGAGTGACAGAGCAAGACTCTGTTTCAAAAAAATAAAAATGATAGCCAAAATAAAGAATTCAACAGAGGACCTAGAAGATAAAATGCAAGAAATATTTTTTTTAAGTAGAACAAAAAAGGACATGTGATATAGGTAATAAATAATCAGGAAAGGAAGATACAAGAGTAATTTGGCTGTGATACCTGCCACCACATTGATTGTCAGGGTTGACTTGGCTGATCAAGGGGGATAGATGGGTGTCCCCTGCCTCTCTCTATGCTCCACGCGCATCCCCCCAAAGCTGCACACTTGGTCAAAGAGGACAACCTTCCCTGAGAGAGGAAGATTATTATTTGGTCAAAGGCATATAAAAAGTTGCCAGTACCTCCAAACAAGAATAAGAAAAGAAGAGAGCAATGAAGGAGACAAAGAGAAAAAAATGGCAAGGAGAAAAAAAGTTTAAAAACAGACCTGAAGGATATAGTCTCCAGTCAGAAAGAACTCACCATGTACCTAGGAAAAAATAAAAATAATCCATCTCAAAACTCATCATAGTAAAATTCTGGAATACCAGTAATAAAAAGAAGCTCCCAGGAAGGAAAAATACGTCACATACAAAGAACTGGGAAAAAGAAAAGCCAGACTTCCAACAAGAGCATTAGAAATTAGATGACAATGGGGCAAAAACTTCAAAATTCTGAGTAAAAATGACTCATCCAAAATTTCAGCCAACTTGGCAATCAAATGTAATAGTGTGCATGTGTGTATATATATTTATATATAATATTTATCAATATATATAATAAAAAGTCTCCCAAAAGAACAAAGTTACAGCCTATACAGCCTTTCTGTAGGTACTGGAGGATGTGCTCCATCAAAATGAGGGAGTAAATCAAAAAAGAGGACTCCACAGAGTCCAAAACACAAAGAATCAATTCAGAGATTGGCAAAGGGATTCTCAGGATGTCAGCAGGGCAGCCAGCCCAGAAACACTGTGTCCAGACGAGAGTATGGGGACTGAGGGCCTTGCACAGATGACTGCAAGGAGTGGAAATGGAACCAGGAGCTCATCAAATAGGTGGAAGGTCATGTTGAGATATTTTTTGAGCTCTCAGAGGGTGTAGGAAGCTAGATGTGGATTCAAAGAAAACAAAGTAAATGAAAATAAGGCAATTATTAATTCCAGGAAAATCAATGTTTCACGAATGAGGAAATCTAATCATGATACTGTAATCCAAAAATAAAATTCTAAGGCCCCCCAACCATCTGAATGGACTTCCTCCTGAGCCAGGGCTCTTTTAAAACATAACCTGAAAAACTAGTTCAGACCAGGATGGGAAGTGGGGTTCAGACATGCCTCATTAGACCTCTCCTACAGTAGCATCAACCCGGACTTTAAGTCTGATAAGAAACATTTTACAACCTATTCTCTTTAAAGCCTGCTACCTGAAGGCTTCCTCTGCAAATAAGAACTTGGGTCTCCACAGTCCTTTATCTTAACCCAGACATTCCTTTCTATGGATCCCAGGTCTTTAGATAAACTCAACCAATTGTCAACCAGGAAATCTTTTAATTTACCTATAAGTTGGATGCCCCCGGACCAAACAAGTGTACTTCTTAAATGTATTTGATTAAGTCTCATGTCTCCCTAAAATGTGTAAAACCGAGCTGCACCTAACCACCTTGGGCACATGTTCTCAGGACCTCCTGAGTGAGGGCTGTGCCCCAGGATATGGTCATTCATATTTGGCTCAGAATAAATCTCCTCAAATATTTTACAGTTTGACTCTTTTCATTGACAATACGCATGTCATAAATACAACACGAAAGTACCAGAAAAGGATTTGACAAAAATTTGTAAAGGGAAAGTTAAGCTCCTCATTTGCCAAGCTAGGAAGTCACAAACAATACCTTAGTTCAGTTAATTTATATAATATTTCTGAAAAATACAGAGATACGTTCCAGAAGAAATAGCTAAAAAGAATTTAAAATTATTGCCCCTGCAAATCAGAGTTAGCTATAAGACTGCTGGGTTTTTGTTATGAACTTTTTAATTCCATTTATGTTTTCTAATTTTAAGAAAAATAATTTGATAGAAATAGAAATTATTCTTAACTTATTAGCGATGACTAATGACAACAGCTAGCCTTCAGTGCCTCACACTGAGCCGAGAACTTTACACGTGTTACACACATAACCCTTGCCCACAACCTTCTAAGGTGATTGCTGCTAACACCACCCCAATTTACAGAAGTAGATATTGAGGTTTAGTGCTAAGCAACCAGCCAAGCAGAACCAAGATCCAAATTCAAATTCAACTCCAGAACCTGAGCTCTTATTCTATACTGCTTTTCCATTTTTAAAGATTTTATTGTTTATGCCATCCTCAGGCACTATCAAGAAGCCACATACCCAGTACATGCATCTTACACATACACACACCAATGTCTGCTGGTGGAAAAATAACTCCCAGGACAAAAGATGGCACAGTATTCTGTAATCTAAATAAACTCTGATTTGCTATTCCTTCTCCTCACCCCAAAACATGCTAAATTGGCTAGATGAAATCAAAGCTTTTGTTATTCAAATGCAAAGTGGAACATTTTATGACATAAAACTCCACTGAGAAACAAAGGAAACAGAAGTGTTTCTTGGCGCCAAGCACCAAAACTTGGACAAGGAAGCTCTGTTAAATGAGCAGATCCTAACAAAACTACATGTAGTTAAGAAGTAAAGGCTGGCTGGGCACAGTGGCTCACTCCTGTAATCCCAGCACTTTGGGAGGTGGAGGCGGGAGGACCACTTGAGCCCAGGAGTTTGAGATCAGCCTGGGCAACAAAATGAGAACTTGTCTCTACAAAAATTAGCCAGGCACGGTGGTGCATGCCTGTAGACCCTCCCTACTCAGGAGGCTGAGGATAGAGGATTATTCAAACCCGGGAGGTTGAGGCTACCATGATCCATGAGTGCACCATTGCACTCCAACCTGAGAGACAGAGAGAGACTCTCTCAAAAAAAAAAAAAAAAAAAAAGCTAAGGTTTTCATAACTCTCAAAGAAGAGCTTTCCACCTTCCTTTGGTGAGGCTGTGGGGAAAACAGCATTCACATCCATTGCTGGTGAGGGCAAAAAGTGGTATAACACCTGTGGAGATAATTTGGTACTATTTATTCAATCTTACTTCTGGAAATTTGTCCTGCACATACAGAGCACACAAGAGAAGTGATAAATGCCTTGGAATTATTTATTGCGGCATTGCTTTTAATAACTAAAAATTAACTTGGCATGGTGCCATCTGCCTATAATGCCAGCTACTTGGGAGGCAGAGGCAGGAGGCTCACTTGTGACCAGGAGTTCGAGACCAGCCTGGGCAACATAGTGAGACATGTCAATAAATAAATAAATAAATAAAATTAAAGATTAGGAACAGCCCAAATGCAGGCAGGTTAAATACAAAGTGGAATACGATGGAATGCTATGCAGTGCTTAAAAGCAGTGCTTATGGGCACAGACACTGCAGCCAAACTGCTTGGGGCTAAGTCCTGGGTTCTGGGCAGTGCTGCACTGGAGGCAGACACGCTGGATGACAAGACTCTAATGTGAAGTTTTAAGGGATTTTGTCAGTTGTTTAACACAACCATTTTTTTAAATTAAATGGTATTAAAGACAAGGATAATAAATACATAAAACTCATCACCTTCTGATCATTTTATGATTATGCTCTTGCCTAGGCTATGTAAATCTATTCTACCTGTATGATAGAAACATTACACAATGGTGTGTGACAGCACCTCCTCCCAACTTGGTGTTCAGGGTCAACAAGTTGGTGACTTGAAATCAGCCACAAGGGTGTATTCACATCTCAGAATTGCCAAATGCTACAAATCAGGGCTTTTTAAATTTTTTTTACTTTTTGTGTAAGTGGGTTACCACTATGTTGCCCAGGCTGGTCTTGAACTCCTAGTCTAAACTTATTCTCCTGCCTCAGCCTCCACCAAGTGCTGGGGTTACAGGTCTGGTCCACTGCACCAGCCATGAGGCTTTTTGTCTTAGAGAGTCATTTAAACATTTGTCAGCATTCCACTGATTCCACGTGATGGGTACATCCGTTTTGCTACCTGTAAGCCCAGGATGATAACAGCACCTATTTGATAGGGTTATTAAGAGGATTCATGGGTTAATATATGTAAAGCATTTAGGAGAGTGCTCAGCGTGCAATACAGCCAATGTAAGGGGTGGTTATGCTTCAGATTATTACTACCAGTGCAGAAAAATCTCCAAGCTATATTGTTCCATTTTTTTAAAGCTCAGCAAAGCACATATGAATGCTCTATTTTAGATACAAAAGAGGGACAATTGAAAATACGTGTCCACACAGCATCTTATATAAAGAAGCCTTGGAAGGATATGCAAAAAATAAAGGGGTTACGTGTTTCATCTTTGGTTGGAGGAATGGGAAGAGCTAGGTGGATGGAGGACTTGGGTAAGAGCAAGAGGTTTCATTGTACCTTGTATTTTCACTGAATTTTATGTTTTTGGGTTACAGAAACACATTTACTGTTGAAAACGTTACAATAAAAACGGAACAATTTTCATTAATCCAATAAGCATTTCATCTCCATCTGCTGTAATCAAAATGCTATGGAAGTCCCTCTGTGAGGGTCAGAAGGGGCAGAGAGGAAGGCCAGACCCTGGCTTCTACCCTGCAGGAGTCCGTGCTCCACTTGGAGAGGCAGAGCACGCAGAGCGCACACAGGAGAAGCTTGGAGGGACAGGAGCGCACACAGGGAGAAGCTTGGAGGGACAGGTACTAGTCTGACTGCGGATGCGCAAACACCGCAGGGCTTTGCGCTTCCATCATGCAGATACGAGGTGGCTCTTAAGAGGTACTTATCCTGTTGTGGGAGGGGAGCATCACACACTGGGGTCAGTTGGGGGGGTTAGGGGAGGGACAGCGGGGGATGGGGAGGTTGGGGACTGATAACATGGGGAGAAATGCCAGATATAGATGACGGGGGGATGGGGGCAGCAAACCATATTGCCGTATATGTACCTATGCAACAATCCTGCATGATCTGCACATACACCCCAGAACCTAAAGTATAATTTAAAAACAAATTCTAAAAAAAAGCTCATAAATATTTCTTTGCAAAATGCACACAATTGCTATTATATGTGATATACTTCATCAACCCAAATTTCTTATTCCAGAATCAAACTCTGTTCCCGCTAAAGAAAGGCCTCAAGTCCTTATGTGAAATAAAATGTAACCTCTAGATACAAGGTTCTGGAACTCTCACAAAAAGTTGGTATTCTTAGGCAGACCTGATTTCTATGACTATTTTTAGAGAACACCAAAAAGCTAAGGTATAAAAATTATTAGTATTATTATTAAGCACCTTTGTAAGTAGGAGACATTTGTTTATATAATTTGCACACATGGAACATTCACATCTGCAATAGGTAATAATTAATGATAAAACAAATCAAAATAGGGTGTAAAATCACTGATAGCAATCCCAGATGTTTTGATATTTTATTACTGTTATTGCAGATGTCTCAAAATAGCATTTACACCCATCACCACTTTGAAATAATGATAGTTATTAGATCCACCAATAAATCTTATTACTTAGTGTGTTTCTAAAGAAGCAGATAAAGTACCATACATTTTTGGTAACTATTAAAAAAAAAAACAAAGAGGTACTTACCCTGTTGTATAAGGGATGTTTATGCCCCCTAGATTAATGCTTTCACATCCAACAATAAATAGGGTTGAAAAACACAGTAAAGACACACCACTGCAGATCATTGCTAGTTTTGCAGATTCTCTGGCACCAAGTTTCAATTTTTTTATAATGTAGCCTCCAAGAACAATACCAACACCAGCACTGGGGACGATAATAACCCCTGGGGAGAAGAGAAGGAGAGAGTTAATTTGAACTTGTGGACACTATTATTCATCTTATCTATTCTGTCTCTTGCTCATAGCACTAGGGTAAACAATCAAAAATCACTGTAATTGATACATCCTCATTGTGTGTGATTTTATAGTTTAAGATATTCTTCAATACATATAATCAGCAAAGAACTCCCATCCAGATTTCAATAAAATCTTTTACACAGCAAAAAAATGAAGACAAGCAACCCATTAGAAAAGTGAGTAAAACTTGAACAAGTTCTTCACCAAAGACAAAATCCAGACAAACAATAACATGTGAAAGGAGCTCAACCTCATTACACAGAAGGAAATGCAGATGAGGCACCTAACACATAGAAATGATAAATACACAGGTGACAGACACCCTAAATACCCATTACACGTTCTATGTGTCACAAAATTTCACATGTAGCTCATACATATGTATGAATATAATGTATAAAAGAATTTTTTTAAATGTAAAACCCACAGTGAAATACCACTACATACCAGTCATGTTGGTTAAAAGCTGTAAAGTCTGACAATACCACAAGTTAAAAATGTAGCACATTGAGAACTCTCAACACATTGGCAGGATGTAAATCGCAACACTCACTTTGAAAAACAGTGTGACATTATCTGGTAGAGTTGAAGATATACACACCCTGCGGCAGTCAGTTCCATTCCTGGATCTATACCCTGAAGACACTTGTGCACATGGGTACCAAAAGACAGGGACTAGATATTTGAAGCATCATAATAGTAAAAAACTGGAAATAAACCAAATGTCCATTAATAGATATATCATATATAGTATATATAAAGGAGTGCTTCTATACACTGATTAAATGGAAATAAAGGTAGCTACACACAACTTTGTATGATGAATCATACAAAGACAATGTTGAACGGAAGGAACCAAATGCAACAGAATGCACATGACATGACTACACTGGTATGAAGTTCAAGAACTTGTAAAACTAAATAGCATTGTG
This sequence comes from Plecturocebus donacophilus, assembly GCA_004027715.1. Taxonomy (NCBI): domain Eukaryota; kingdom Metazoa; phylum Chordata; class Mammalia; order Primates; family Pitheciidae; genus Plecturocebus; species Plecturocebus donacophilus. Next base: position 9,683 of record PVKP010039838.1, read on the forward strand.
TGGGAATGTACACATAGATGGTACAACTATGAAGAAAACCCAGGAGTAATTAACATAAAAGCCAAGATAGTAGAGGGATGCCTGGTATCAGGAAAGGATACAGGAGGTTCCTCTGGTGCTGGAAAATACTTCATGCCAGTTACTAGGTAATAGTTACTGCTGTGGTCTGAATGTTCATGTCCCCCAGAAATTCACAAGGTGATTAGGAGGTGGATTCTTTGGAAGGCGATTAGGTCACAAGAGTGGGAGGTCTCATAAATAAGAATCGTGTCCTTATAAAAGAGGCCTGAAAGAGCTACCGTGCCTTTCCATATGAAGTTACATGGTGGGAGGTCACATGTAAGAAGACAGCCTTCTCTAAGAAATTGGGCCCTTCTTCACCACACACTGAATTTGCCAGGGCCTTGTTGTTGGACTTCCCAACCTCCAGAACTGTGAGAAATAAATTTCTGTTGTTTATAATCCACCCAGTCTATGGTAATTTTGTTACAGCCACCTGAATGAAGTAAGACAGTTACACAGTGTTCACTTTATAATTATTCAAAATTGTGTTTAATATACTTCTGGGTATATTATTTTTCACTGTAAAGAATAAAGCAATTGGCCAAGCACAGTGGCTGGAGCCTGTGATTCCAGCATATTGGGAGGCCAAGGCCAGTGGATCAGGTGAGGTCAGGAGTTGGAGACCAGCCAGGCCAACATGCAAAACCCCATACAAAAATTAGCCAACGGTGGTAGCACATTCCTGTAATCCCGGCTACTTGGGAGTCTGAGACAGGAGAATCACTTGATTGAACCCTGGAGGCAGAGGTTGCAGTAACCAAGATGGCACCACTGCACTCCAGCCTGGGCCACAGAGTGAGACTCCATCTCAAAAACATAAAATAAAATAACATAAAGAAATCATCATGATGCCTGCCCCTAAGAACCTTACAATCTAAAAGAGAAACAAACAACCTAATAGGGATTAGAATACAATAAAATAATTACATGAAGTGCAGGAAAAGAGTCTTCCCTGGATGAAATCCAGGAAGGCTTCACACAACTGGCAGTATTTGAGTTGACTCTCAATAGATGAGACAGAATCTGCCCAATGAACCAGCACAGAGAATGTCCTACACAAACAAAATATCTATACAAAGAAAATACATGGACAGAGGCATGAGATAACAAAATTGAGGATTCAACACAATCCAAAACATTGAGTATGAAAAGCAAGCAGCTGGGAGGTGGAAAAACCTGGAGAAGAGAGGCAGGGAAAAAGGAGACCATGAAAGGAGCTCAGATTGTAGCTCTGACAAAGGAGGCCGCTGAAGAATTCTGAGCTCTGGTTGACAGGATGGAAGCTGTGTACTACAAAGGTCATCCCTGAAATGAGATGCAAGACAGCTTAGATGAGGTCAAAACTCAACTCAGAGAAATGGTCAGGAGGATGACTGCACAGGTCCTTGTGAGCCACAGTAGGGCCCTACAAAGATGGTCCAATAAATTAGATAAGGACAGGGAGAGAGGAAGGATGACTGCATGACACCAGATGGTGGGAGAAATTTGGGATATGAGGAGGAAATGTGTGTGCAGAGCAGCTCAATGGCCCCCACTGCAGACTTGTTGATTGTGAAGGACCTGAGGAACAATCAGGAGGAAATGCCTCAGCTGGGCACGGTGGCTCAGGCCTGTAATCCCAGCTACTCTGGAGGCTGAGGCAGAAGAATTGTTTAAACCTGGGAGGTGGTGGTTGCGGTGAGCCAAGATCGAGCCACTGAACTCCAGCCTGGGTGACAGAGCAAGACTCTGTCTCAAAAGAAAAAAAAGAAAGAAAGAAAATGAAATACCTCACCCAGTTGTGTCTGTGGGCTGCAAGATCAACAAAGAGCTGGCTGAGGGATTTATAGCCAGGAGATGAATTCATGGCATGGATGAGATGCTCCATCAAGATGGTGCAGAGTAAGAAAACAAAAGAGCCAAAACTGACATCCAACATCCAGAAGAGCACCAGTGTTAATGGGGTACCATAAAAAGGTGAGCCCATAGAGCAATTTGGAAATGAACAGCCACAGAGGCCAGAGGAAATGTGAGAAACAAAAATGTCAGAAGCGGGGAAAATGGGCTTGGGATTCAGAAAGACTGGAATTCAAACCCTCACTCCATCTTTTGTAGCTATGTAATCACGCAGGCTTCCTAAACTTTCTAACTCAGACTTCTTTGCCTTGTTATGGAGATGCCTTCCTTTTAACTTAGCCTTAGAATGAAGATGACAGGCACTATCTATAAGTAGATACAGTATCTAGTATTTGGTACACAATATAAATTGTAGTTGCTAATTAGCCAGGTGGGATGGTGGGCGCCTATAGTCCCAGCTACTTGAGAGGCTGAGGCAGGTGAAGGGCTGAACCCAGGAGGCAGAGGTTGCAGTGAGCCAAGATCACACCATTGCACTCCAGCCTGGGAGACAGAGTGAGACCCCGTTCCAAAAAAAAATTGTAGTTATTACCATTACAACTGCGCCATAGAAAAGCAAGGAGAGAGGTCGGGCATGGTGGCTCATGCCTGTAATCCCAGCACTTTGGGAGGCCAAGGTGGACAGATCATTTGAGATCAGGAGTTCAAGACCAGCCTGACCAATATGGCAAAACCCTGTCTCGGGCCTTGGCGGCACATGCCTCTAATCTTAGCGACTCGGGAGGCTGAGGCAGGAGAATTACTTGATCCCAAAAGGCGAGATTACAGTGAGTTGAGATCACACCATTGCACTCCAGCCTGGGTGACAGAGCAAGACTCCATCTCAAAAAAAAAAGAAAAAGAAAGAAGACCAAGAAACCTAGGAGAGAGTTTCAAGGAGAAAATGACAATAGCATCAAGTACCTTAGAGAAGTCCAGTAAGAAAGACTGAAGTGAGACAATGTGTCACTGAACCTCTGACAAGAGCAGTTTTAAAAGTGTCATGCAGGTAGAAAACAGACTACAATGAGCTGAGTAGTCAGTCATGAGGACCCAGAGTTTGGGAATCCAGACAGCTCTTTCTAGAACTTTGCATGTAAAAGGAAGAAGGGATCTGTGTCTAGAATTAGACTGGGACCAAGGTAAGGCTGGGGTTTGGAGGGTTTTATCTGTTTCCTAGGATGCAGAGAGGACTTAAGCATATTTATATGCTGAGGAAAATAAACTAAAAAGGAAAGGGAAGGTTGAATGTGGAGGGGAAAGTTTAGTGAATGACAATGCAAGATCCTTGAGAAGTCAGGATAATATAGAATTAATAGCACAGATAATCAACTTGGCCCTTAGTAGAGAGAAAGAGAGAGACTCCTTCATCTGTGCTAGAACGGGGGTTAAATCCATGGGTGAGTAGTAGCTTTACAATGCTAGTTTTTCTGTTATATTTTTCCATTATTTTGTAAACATAATGTAGTACATGTTGTAACAAAACATTTGAAAAACAGAAAAGTAGGAAGAAAAACACAGAAAAGTAAGAAGGAAAACAGAAAAATAGGAAGGAACAAAAATCCACTGATTGCATTCTGGCATATTTCATTGCAGAGAATTCATAACATGCTGGAGATTCATTTTTTTATAGTTTTGATTTTTTTTTTCCGTACAATTGAAAATAAAACCAACTCTTAGAAGGAAGAGATAATTGAGAACTTTAAATGTGGCCAAGGGTTGGAAAAACCATGGTGGGAAAGTGAAGTCAGCACTACACAGGTCCAGACGATATTGGACACCAGAAGTTTGCAGCTGCATTCACGTGCAGGGTTGCATGCTCCAGCATGTTCAACAACCCACGAAGAGGAGCAGAGGAAGACAGGGAGCTTAACTGAAAGTCAGTTTTGCCTAGCACCCAGTGTTCATCCTGTAATCCTCAGCAGGGTCCTGTGAAATCGGCAATGGCATATATATATATATATATTTTTTTTTTTTTTTTTTTTTTTTGAGACAGAGTTTCATCCTTGTTGCCCAGGCTGGAATGCAGTGGTGCGATCTCCGCTCACTGCAACCTCCGCCTCCCGGGTTCAGGCGATTCTCCTTCCTCAGCCTCTTAAGTAGCTGGGATTACAGGCACAAGCCACTACACCCAGCTAATTTTTATATTCTTAGTAGAGATGGGGTTTCACCATATTGGTCAGGCTGTTCTCAAACTCCTGACCTCAAGTGATCCACCCACCTCGGCCTCCCAAAGTGCTGGGATTACAGGAGTGAGCCTGGCCGGCAATGGCCCTTTTACAGATGAGGAGATTGAAGGCTCAGGAAAATGGCCTGCTTTATAATGCACAGCACAAAAGGGGGAGTTTGGATGGAAAGTGACATTTTCTGTTCCCAGCCCCACACTGGGCCCACATTATTACAGCTGCCTCTTACAGCCAACCAGTCCCTGAAATCTCACCCAGAGCTCTGGAGTGAGATGAGCTGGTGAATAAAAGTACCCTCCTCACCAAGGAAACGTATACATACTATCAATATGATCAATTTGCCTTTAGAATGAAAACGTTTTATTCATAAAATTTCCATTTCAACTGGGCAATTACAGAGCGTCAGATACTGTACTAGAGCCTCAGGATAACAACAAATCTCCATGCTGGCAGCAGAGTCATAATTAAAAGCAGCAGAATTTATTTGACTGACTATGCATCCCAATTAGCATTAGGCTCTCAAAAACAGAACATTTGTCATCAGTAAATATGAGGTTACACAGAACAGAGTGAAAACCCATGAAAATGTTCTTCTGCGCCTCCATCATCTCATCTTGCTGCACTATCAAAACAGAAAGATCTGACCACTCGTTACACGAATATGGACATTGCTCTGAATATGGACATTCAGAGAATGATGCAAAGTTTGCTTTGGGGAATTATTCGCATCTTGGGAAGAGCAGCGGGGATGGGGTCACACAGTTCAGAGCCTTCTCTCTGCCCGCCCCCACCCCCAAAGTCCCTGGCTCCAAGTACAGCAGCTGTAGTAGCTCCGGGTGAGCTTATGGAGGGGCTGGTAGTCAGTTTCTCCACCTGCCACCCCGCCTGCCCATTCCCTCATGGGGGTGGAAAAAATAAATATGAAAGATGGGTTCTCCCGGCAGAAGTTACGTTGTCTGTTGTCTCCCGCTAGCTCTATCGTCTGAGCTCAAATTCACGTCCCTGGTTGGTACCCTCCTTCCCTTCACTCTGTCTCCAGACCCCAGAGTCAGCCCGCTGCGCCTCTCACCTCTGCACCCCTCTGCGCCTGACCCTGCCGGGTCCCCAGCCTCGCAAGGACTCCTGAGTTCCTGCTCTCCGCGCCCTCTAATGGCCAATACCTGGGGAGCGCAGGGGAGAAGCAGGCGGGGAAAAGGCCATCTATGGATGGATGGATGGATGCCCAAGGATACCTCGGTATGTTCGGTGGGGAGGGTGAGGGGGGCAGAGCGAGGAAGATGGGAATGCCTATACCAAGCCCAGGCACCCGAGGCCCGAGATGCCAGCCATAGAGGAGACAGCCCAACGCAATTCCAGTTGTTCAAGAGACAGATCAGAGTAAGAGTGTGGGCTCTGTAGCCAGATCCCCTGAGTTCAAATCTCAGCTCAGCCACTTACAAGCTGCATGTCTTTAGGCAAGTTACTGAAAATTTCCAGGTCTCAGATTGTCTCCTCTTTGAAATGTGGATTATAATAGTATCTTCTTCATAGAGTTGCTAGGATTAAATGAATTAAGACCTGTGAAAGGCTTAGAACAGTGTCTGATCCATCGCATACAATCAATAAATGCTGGCCATCATCATTTTAACAAGTATGAACTTCATTCTCTGCCTCATATTATGAGTTTAACTCAGCACACATATGTTGGAATTATAATTAGGCAAATTCCTAAATGCTATTTAATCTATAGAATTGAATCTAAGCAATCTATTAATGGCCTAACATAAATCTCTATATGTTCTTGAAATATACAAACCTTTGATATTTACTTACTATGTGTTCTTAACACATAAACTTCTCTTAGATATTTAGCAGCGTGTCTTTTATCTGAATCTAAAGAACTCACTGCAACATTAAGTGCTGACAACGCAGAAGATTCTGCTTTGCTCATAAAAGATCTGGGAATATCCTGCTGCTTTCCAGCTGGAAATCTTTTATCTTCTTATTTATCCAAGCAAATAGACATTAATTGTCCTACTTCCTTTCTTTCTCTGTCAAGTGCTGTTATGCCGCAACATTAGATTTTGACATTTTTATTCTGGATCCCAATATTGCTTGCCTTTTGTAGCTGCATGAAGCCAAAAGGTCTTTATGAAAAATAATACTTATTTAATTACCAAATGTAAAAGCTAATGGCTGAATTTTTCCTCTTTCGCTCCAATTTTTGCCAATTTGTATATTGTAAATAGACACAGAAAATATACATAAGCTTAAAGGATGATTTGGAGCACAGGGAAATTTGAACCAAAGAAGAGAAGAACAAAATTAAGCAACCCATTCATTATCAGCAATATATTATAAGTTCAGGGAGCTTCAACTGTGCTGTCCTTGCTATTGTTAAGACAACGACAATGTGCTTTTATGGTAGCCAACGCTAGCCCTGTCCTCACACCTGCCACTGCTGTTGTGTTTATTCTCTGTCTTTCTGTTATCTTTCTTTAAGGTTCTTGTCTATATTTTCAGCATCTTTCTATTTCTTTAGCACTGACCAACACCATGTGTGTGTGCTTGAATTAAAAAAACAAACGCTCATTTTGAACTTATTATATAAAATCCTACATAACTTTGAACTTAATATATAAAATCTTCAAGTGATTTACTCATTAATTTCTGTTTTCAGTTATTCCTGCAACTAGGTTATATCCCATTTTACAAACAGAAAATCTAAGATCTAATTTGAGGTTAAAATAAATTGCTAAACTCAGTTGAAAACTGATAAGCACTTAATATCTAGATTGATACCTGAAAAATCTTTTACCAAGATTCTGAATTGAACATTATTAGCAAAAGCTTAAACTGTGAAGTCCCCAAAGGAAATGAAGAGTAAAATATCAGGTCTCTGAAACCTCTTATCTGTTGTGAAATTACAGGGGTGCAGAATGTCCCACCATGGTGAATTAAATTAATACAGACAGGCTCTCAGAATCTTAGACATTCTCAGTTCTTTGCTCTAGTTACACTGCCCTTTCGGTGTTTTCCATATCCAAAGTTTCCTTACGTTCTGTTGAAAATAAATGGCTTGCAAACATGAGACTATCAATAAATATGGAATATCATTGTAAGCCATTATGACATGTGGATTCTGCTGCTGCCTGGCTGGGCATATGGGAGGGGCAAGAAAGCAGAATGAGTACCGAGAAAAGAAGCACCATTTATTCACTCATTCATTCTCTCTCTCCCTCCCACCATCCTCCCTTTTTCTTTTTGTGTGCAAGTGCACACAGGCATATACACACACCCACAAACAACCGCATACACACACCCACAAACAACCACATACACGCACAGATGTTGATTACATCCCAGGTACTGTAATAACTACTCTAAATATTGTATCTCACTTAATTCTCAAAATGTTACAGATTTTTATGCTCTGAATCCAAAGTGTGTCTTATAATCAATAGTATGCAAGCCTTATGTAATGATCTAATTAGAAACATTTTTCTTTCATAGCAACTCAAAATCATGATGCACCTTTGCATCTAACAGCAAAGGTGTGTTAGATTGGAAGGAGGAATACAGCATTCTCTCCACCTCACAGAGGAATAAACACCTAAAGAGTGCTAGAGCAAGGAAACCGACTCAAGTTTATTTCATTTTTCTAAAGCCTAAACTTCTAACCCGATGCTTCAAAAGACATCTTTTCCTCTTGCTCAGAATAAATGATTTTGCCGTTTTAAGCTTCCACTTTCTCTTGCAAACATTTCCTTTTAGAAAACAAGTATCAATGACTGTCAGAAGGAAACAACTAAGAAGATTATTTTAAAAATCCAAACCTTGAAGCTAGCAAATTTTAACTGATCTGAGAACAGACAGTACTGTAAGAATATATTCTCACAAAGTATACATAACTCCACAAAGTATAAAAACAAAGTACATCTTTTTCTCTTTCGTATATCTCAGTCTTACTGTTGTAAAAAATTTCAGCAATCCCTTCATAAATGATGAACGAGATGTATCATTATAATTAATTTAAGGTAGCTTTTTCTTTGAACTCGGTGGCTGTTTAAGACAGATAACAAACTATTTCTTTAAAGCCATAATATTTCATGGCATAGCTTCAAGCCAAAACTTAAAGGAGGGGTAGCAAAGCCCCCTGTTTGGACTTTGGATTAGGAAAGGCAGCCTGTATGTGTTGATAATTTGCTACAATCAGAGCCGCCAGTACCTGAAGAAGCCTTTAAGCACAGCGGAAGAACTTACAGTAAGTTCTTTCAGGAATTTTCTTTTGAGGCAGATAAGTTGGGGGGTTAGCTCGTCTACTTCAAAGCTGCTGCACCCCAGCTGTCCCAAGTTTTGCCCCTCTATAACTTCAGTTAGAGGAGACAGAAGTAGACTTCATCAGCCTCAGTGTCCTCTATCAAGTTCCCGGTGACAATCACAGTGTGGCTCCTGTGGGACCACTTACAGCTAGCCAAGGGAGAATGCCCTTGGATTTCTAGGGTAGCCTTGCTGAAATTTTTGGTAAAGGCTTTCAAAGGAATTACACACTTCTAAAAACCTTAGCCTCAATGACTTCAACAGGGAGCTATTTATATAAAGCCCACATTTAACTCCTCTGAGGCCAAATGGATCTCATTCACCCATAGTAACACTTTCTTCAACTCTTTGCCAACACAGGGAGACACTGTGCAGTAGGAGAGAAATATGAGAACCGCAATCTCAGGATTCAAGGTCTGGGGATCACTGAAGGAAAGGTAATAAAAAGGAACATTCAACAGAAAAAACAACCGTGCTTTTCATTTCAGGTTTCTGTAAAGCTCTGACTGAAATAATGCATAAAAGAGAATGCTGAGCTGTTTTATGAAAGGGATTCAAAAATCAAATCACATTAATATTTCATCTTTTATGGCTTACAAACCTAAAAGAATTTTCTGCATCCAAGCGATAAACCCACAGAGGGCAAAAACCACTTGAAATGATGAAATGCAAAAATCTCAGTGTTTACTTCCAATCTCCCTAGTGCTGGGAAGTGAAGGTGAAAAGCTCTAAGCAAACTACTGGAAAGGCAGGTAGGGGGCCTTTGTAGAGGAAATTTCACAGGAGAATACTAATACCTTATTAACTTTTTCAGCTATCAAAATAAGCGTCAAACAACACTGGTATCAATGTACTGTACTGGGTTTCCATTCATAGAAGTAAAGCCCAAAGATGCGGCCCATGTTGAGTGCAAAACCCTCTTTGGAGGCCCTCTGGGCAAGATTCACTTTCTGTCAGCAACTTGCAACTTCTCTGTCCATTGTTGCCCAAATCCAACAGCCCCTAGAGCTTTCCCATCAAGACAGTTCATCGTCATGAAGCCCACTAATGGCAGAACTGCAAAACCCTGACAGAGCTCTCCTTCCCCTGGGAGAAGTAAGCAGACTTTTCAAACTCAGTATCTGGAAAAAAAATTAAGACAAACTTCTGCATATCCGAACTATACCTATTAGAGCGCCCTTGCCCCATGAGGGCCAGGTGGAAATTTTGCTTTTGAGAAACCATATTCATTCTGCTGATTGAGCAGGGAAGACCAGAGCAGCCATTTCAGAAATATAGTCAAATCAGTCATTAGACACATTGTGTATCTTTTTTCTTTTTTTAATTGACTGCCTCTCTAAGCTATAATTCATGTATATACAATTTGCCTACTTAAAGTGTACGGTTTGATGTTTTTAGTATATTCACAGACACATGTAATCATCTCTAAAATTTTAGAACATTTTCATCACCCCAAAAAGAAATGCCACACCCATTAACTATCACACTCAGCCCTTCCTCGTCCCCTACTGCTGCAGCCCTAGACAATCACCACTCTAATTTCTACCTCCACAGATTTGCATATTGAAGACATTTTACATAAATGGAGTCATACAATATGTGTGTCTGGCTTCTGTCAGTATATTTTCAAGGTTCATCTATGTTGACTCAAGTATTAGTTATTCATTCCTATTTATGGTCAAACAACATTTTATTGTATTTCTAGATCACATTTTATTTTATTTTATTTTTTTTTTTATTTTTTTTAATTTT
>PVKP010039839.1:0-19864 GCA_004027715.1 Plecturocebus donacophilus
ATATATAATATCTATATCTATATATAATATATATATATAGATATATATAGATATATAGATATAAAATATTTTAAATATTTTTATTTATTTAAAAGTTTAAATATATATTTAAAAATATTAATATCAAACTTTTTCATATTAAAAATATATTTTATACATTCTTAAAATGTTAGGGCACAAAGCATATATATTTTTTGAGCATTTATATATATATGTATACATATGCATTTGAGCATTTATATATATATACACATATATTATATATTTATATATATGCATTGTGCCTTAAAATTTTGGTAAAAGGAGTGAGTTCTTTGAGGTTCTGATGCACCTGAGTCTGGGTGTCAGGGATGTGACTTCTCCAAGATCTCCGTCACTTCTTCCTGCTGCAGTGCTGATCCTAGCAGGAATTCCTGTCTCTGCCCCACGCATAGAGGCTTCTCTCTTCGTTTTTATATTTTTTCCTGTTCCCTTTCCCTGGCTACAAAAAGCTTCTAACAATGCTCTAAGGCTATGGATTTTGTTTTGCTCTTCCCTTCCTGAAGATGAAGATCAGGATTTTTTGTTGTTCTTGTTTTGTTGGTGTTTTTTCCCTCACAAGGGAGATGGGACTGGGGGGCATTTTTGGCAGAGGCTTTTGCTTCTCTTCCCAGCCAGTGCCACACTTTCTCTTTCTCACTTTCTCTGTCTCTTTCTGGAGATTCCTCTCCAATTTTCCTAGTGGGATTTTGGAGGAAAAGCCCGCCAAGAGGGAGCACATTCTGTTGTATTTGCAGACTCCCTGGTGTCCATACGTTCACACTATCCCACAGGCTGTCTTTAGCAACTCATTAAGAATGTTTAGGGGAATCACATTGCTGGGCTTATATGGTATACTGGGTTGAATTATGTCTCCCTCCAGACACGCTCAAAAAGGATACATTTCAGATGTAACCGACAGAAGCTGTTAATGTGACCTTATTTGGAAATCAGGTCTTTGTAATCGAGTTCAGATGAGATTAGGGATTAAGCTGGACCCTAAATCCAGTATGACTGGTGTCCTTATAAAAAGAAGAAAACTTGGACACAGACACATGTATGCACACACACACACACACACACACACACACACACAGAAGGAAGACGGCCATGTGAAAACCAAGGCAGCAACCGGAGAGATCAAACTGCAAGCCAAGGGGTGTCAAGGATTGCCAGAAGCAACCAGAAGCTGAGAGAGGAGTGGAGCAGATTCTTTCCCAGAACTTCACAGGGAGGATGGGTCTGGGGACACCTTCATTTCAGGATTCTGGCCTGAAAATCAAGAACTGTGAGAAAATAAATTTCTGTTGTGTTAGGGCACCTAGCCTGGGGTTCTTAGCTATGACAGCCATGGGAAACTAATACATCAGTGTCATGCTGGACTCCTATTCCCTCCAGTGGGGACGGCTCCATGTCCGAGAGGCCAAAGAAATGAACCAGAGCCAGTGAAGGAGACATAGGGTTTACTGGGGGGACTTACATATGGCATGGTTCAGTGGCAGGGGGCTGAGGAGGAACACCACTACTGTTTGTAGAAAGCATACAGTTTATACGGCATTTTCACATCACACCCTCCACCTAGCAATCTCCGCTTACCCCCAAAACAAAGGGCCTCTATTCCTTGGACCACCTGTGTTCCAAGCATTAGGCCGTGGGTTCCTTCACAGATAAGGAGTAAATTTCCAGACTGGCCACTTCCTGATTCCCTGACTCAGAACTCTAAAGCAACATGCTTCTTAGACCACAGGGTCATTCCCAGGGTAAGCCTCAGTTATGACTGTCAGGCGCCTCTGCCACGCAACAAGGCATGCACAACAGCTGCTGCAAGAAAGCAAATGCTTACTCGGGCCCCGTTTTGCTCAGGAGTTACCTCTTTTCTCAGATTTTCCTTTACTAGGTTGCCCTGTGACCTCAGTTTTCTGAAGGGCTCAAGAAAAGTCATCAAATTTGCAGATTGTCCATCATTAAAAATGTTCTAAGTGTGGAGCTTTCTATCTTTCTACATATCCAAGCTGAAACTAGAATTCTTGATTATGCTAGTTGTTAATTTCAAAGTCCTAACCAAATTTCCTTAAATAAGACATTTTACTCCAAGGCAAACTAGGAACTAACAAAAAGAAAGACTTCCGACTTCTGTAATAGGAGTTTTTCTATTTCCTCACTGGTACTTTCACCTTTCCAGACCCTTAAAAGGAAAGATGGAACCATGTTTTCTAGCTCTGCGTTGTCTTGCTTGAGCTACAGTGAAGTCAGGGTGCCCTAAGAGTGAACTGGTCTAGGAAGATATTAGCCAGCAATTCTGATAGGAAAGCACCTATCAGAATTGAGATGGTTTTCTTGCTACACTTAGCTACTACATTGGAAGTCATCATGGCAGGAAAAGTAATGTAAAAACCAGAAGTTTACTGACTCATGAGGGCTTTTCCAATAGCAACTGGGGCACACGTCCTTCACCTCTCTACTCTAGACTCTGCTATCACTTGTACCTAACACTACAGAGACATTTTATTCCTCCAAGACTCTTGACATTTTTAACAACTCCCTTATCTGATATTCAATTAGATTATTTACAAAGGTAAATTTATTTTATACCGTATAAAACATTAAAATAAAGCTTTAACAATCTCTATACACAGGCATTCATATTCATGAGCAATATATCTACTATTCTTCTCAACAGGAAATATACCTAGAAATATTAAGTATAATAAAGACAGGGCATCCAGGGTGTAATAATTCCCTCCACGTCCCTCTCTACTACTGTAGCAGGGGTAGAGTCCAGCAGCAAAAAATAATCTTTCAAATCAGGCAACTTGTGTTTAATTTTCACCTCTCCATTGTTAACTTTATAAACTTTGCTTTCCTCATCTCTAGAATGAGTCAGCTAATAGTATCTGTCTCATGTGGGTTTTTGTGAGTTAAATACATGTAAAATATTTAAAAGGGTAACCGGTGTATACTAAGTGGTCAGCAAACATCGAATGCTATTATTTTATTAAAAGGTTCTGCTGAAGTCAAGAATACAAGGAAACTACATCAATATGTGGTGGTCTAGGCCAGCAACCATTTTCAGGGGCTAGGAAGGTAACCTGAGATACAAGATAGACACTGGTTGAAAGGTGAACAGTGTGCTGAGTTCACAAAGATCTTATTACTTGAACCATTGCAAGTTAGATTTTTCTCAGGCATGACTTCTCTAAATATTTTCACTCTTTAGGGCTTCTGATTAGATTTTTGTTTTTGTTTTTGTTTTTTTAATTCCAGTTTATTATGGAGGAAGAGAACCCAAAAAAGAAAATTGTGTCGGTATCTAGCAAAGAAGTGAAAACTGAAGAAAGCGAACCTGATTCTGCTCTGAAACATCAAAAACAAGTATGGCAGGGGGCTAGGTGTTTAGGTAAGAGGTCAGCTTTGAATCACCTGGACCCAGTGCAGCAAGAAATAAAAAGACATCTGGGTCCTTTTGCTACTGATACATGATAAGATAAATTAATAACCAATTAATAACCCTTTTTTATAGCACTGAACAAATTCCAAAACCATCATAGGTCTGTAACTTTCATATTCTCTAGTACATATGGTTAGTAGAGCAGAGATTTATTTTCCTTTTATGCAGATGGGAACACCGAGGCTCAGAGAAGATACATGACTTTCCAAGTGCCTTTACTATTCCAGACATTCTTATTAGATCCTTTCAGTAATTAATCCACAGTGGAGAATGGAAAAGAAGTCTCTAAGTTAAAACGAATAGGTAAGAATGTCATTCTATGTATTTCTCCTGAAGCATTCTTGTAATTCTGAAACACTATGAGAATCTTTCCAGTCTTAGAGGATGCCTAAAACATCTCTTCTACATTGGGCTATTACTACTTCATTCATTGTTTATTTCAAACAAAATATGACATTGTTAGTACACCTCCATATTTTTGTTCTTCCATTCTTTTGTTTGCAAACTCTGACCTCTCACGTCTTCCTTCAACTTCCCTCCTCCCCACCTGCTCTGGAGGACAGCTAGGAGGTAAATGCTGAAGCTGCAATGTGTGTTCACCTCCCAGGCTCTGCCATCCCCGTCATGAGCTGCATGTGTACATTCCTCACGTGAAAATTTCTCTGCAGCCATTATGAGTCCTGGTCCCCTGTACACCTCAAACCCTGGCTCTTGAATTTCTGTCTGTGTTAGATACACTGTTGCCTGGATGATGTTTGTCTATTGTGGTACACAGTGGAAGCAGGATGTCTCGTCTTCTTTTAATACTTCTCTATGTCTTAGGAAATTGCATCCAGTCTTGGCTGCTAGAAAAGTCAGCGTTTTGAATGAGTTTCTTATTAGCTTTCTTTTTCTTCCATCTGTTTTTAGCTACTTTATAAAGACCTTGTTTATTTTTTCTCTGGTTCCCTGCCTTTCTGTCTCTGTGTCTTTGACTCTCTCAATTTGGATTTTTGCTGATTTATTTAATTTTTTCTTCAATTATTCTGATTGTTCATAACGATTATAGAAAATTTGGAAAAATGCAAATTGACTTACAGAAGAAAATAAATACCTAGCATAATTGCACAGCAGAGAAATTAGTTTCTTTCACTCTTTTGTTTTCTCTATATAATTCTATATGCAATCCTATATGCATAGACTTATACTATGGCAGTACATGTCATTTGTTCACTTATGTTGTGAACACTCTCACTGTATTATTTTCAACTGCACTGTTTTAAACATCACATCAAATTCCCTTCAATAGACATACTATAAACCACCTCTGGATTTAATTAACTAAAATGAAAAATATCATAAAGTATAGTATTGAGCAATGATAGGCAATTCACTTTTTAGGAGCTGAACTTTAACTTACTTAAGTAAAAAAGTCAGCATCCATTAGCAATACCCAGAAGACTGACTCGTGTTATTTACTTTAAGCTACTTACATTGAATGGCCAGAGCACTCAGATTTTTGTGGAGGATTTCAGGATCAAAAACTAAATAAATAAATACAACTGTTCCTGAGATAGTATGTGGTGAGTTATACTTAATTTTGAAACTCTTATTTTGATTACAAATTTATTTTCCTTAAATGGGGGAAAAAAAACAACTGAAATTGAACATCAAGAAGTTCTTGTTTTGATATACAACAGTAATTTAGAATGAACGAGAGATAGTTCATTCTAACTACTCAGCCATAAAAAGAAATGAATTAATGGCATTCACAGTGACCTGGATGAGACTGGAGACTATTATTCTGTGAAGTAATTCGGGAATGGAAAAATTAAACATTGTATGTTCTCACTGATACGTGGGAGCTAAGCTATGAGGATGCAAAGGTGTAAGAATGACATAATGGACTTTGGGAACTTGGGGGGAAGGGTAGGAAGGAAGCAAAAGATAAAAGACTACAAAAAGGGTGCCATGTATCTGCTCGGGTGATGGGTGCACCAAAATCTCACAAACCACCACTAAAGAACTTACTCATGTAACCAAATACCACCTGTTCCCCAAAAACTTATGGAAAAATAAATAATAATTAAGAAATAGTATTCAATAAAATAAAAGGTGAAGAACAATGTCTGATATACCAACTAGCTGGGTTACAAAAATGAAAATCTGTGTCTGTGTGTATGTGTGTGTTTTGATATAATTTACATTTTTCCTTTTATGTTTATATACATTTATACCCACACGCAGAATCTGCTTGTACACAGATAGCATGTCTCTGGAAATAGAAGGAAGTCATCACACTGGTTTATTTCACGGCAGGAGGTAGGGAGCTTGTGTTCTAAGGAAAATTTTTACTACGTACTTTTCCCCTCTTTTGCATTTTTATTTGTCAATGTGTTACCTCTTCCAAACACACACACACACACACACACACACAGAGACAAAACAATAAATACACTAATGAAAATTTTTCAAAAGAAATAGGTGAATATTTTTGACTCAGATATTCATCTGGCTTTGGAACGCTCCAGTATCTTGCAATGAAATTGTCAAACTGCCAACAGAGAAGTATTATTCAGGGTGCTTGGCTTTCTGAGTGTCAGGGATCTCTAGCATTTGGTAATGCCTTAGAAATGTTTACAGAAACAAATAAAATACATGGGAATAAAATACAGAATGTATATTGAAAAATTAATTATAATATTTTTATTGATGTAGTCATAAATGAACTTTATTACTGTTATAATGTAAGATTTACTCACATGAAATTTTGAATTATCTATAAAAATTATAGTGTGATATAAAATGATTTGTAATTTCTATTGGTGACAAAGCACTCTAAATAGTACTGTGGTTTGTTGTTCGCAATTGTCATTAAAGGACATGTTATATTTCTGTTGGATGTTAGTAAGAATAAAACTATATTTTTTCTACTCATGGTCAGAGACTCCAGAAAGACTTTTGGGGGTATACTGGAAAAGAAATTACTCTGGATCAATCCACTGAACAAAGCATAGTAAACGCTATGATGGAACACCAGCCAGCGTGAGGATATCCAAAGACTCACCACAGAGGTGATGTGTGAGCCAGATCTTACAGGAAAAGCAAGAATTTACCAGATGAGTAAGGAGAAAAATGAATGTTTCAAGAAGGAACAATGTGAACAACAGCAGAAGGGCGTGGCAACTTGTGGAACTGCAGCACATAGACAACTATTTGTATTTCATTATTCCTGATGCACAACGTAAAGGGAGGAGTTGGGGGAGATGGGTCTGCAGAGAAGGGCAGGAGTGTGCACTGGAGACCACAGTGTGCGTGGCTGAGGAGCTTGGATTTTATTCAGTGAGCATTGGGAGGGGAGCCTCTGAAGAAATATAATGAGGGAAGTTACATGGTCTGAATTGTGTTTTCTGCTGAGTGCTCCGGCTGCGCTGTAGAAGCTGGGTTTACATTGGTGGGAGATCAGAGAGGATGATACTTTGAAGTTTGTGCAGAGATGATTAGTAATAAAATGGGAACATACCTTTCTGAATGGGGAAAAAGAATAGAGATAAGAAATACTTAAGATATTGTGGTAGATTGGGTCATAAGTCTCTAATTCTTTGTGCTTTCTCTGTTTTGGACTTATACATCCACAGCATGTGCCATGTAACACTGTCCTTTGCACTAGAGGCAGAGTACATTTCCCACCCCTTGGCTTTGGACTTAACTATTTTCTTTGGACAATGGGATATGAGTAGGCTTGTAAACAGAGATTTGAAATGTGAGTGTGCAGTTAACCCTCTTGAATTTATCACCATAAAACATATTCTAGGTAGCTTCTTCCAGGAGGATGGGAATACACCTAAATCTCATACTTGGTCTAACGCCAAACCCAGTTGCCTTGCAGTCGGAAGCAGAGCATCCCTGATAGATCCAGCCTAAATCAGCAGACGCACAGCATCCCCTAGAACCACACAAAGGAGAACAAATGCCTACGGTGGCAGACCACTGAGATTTTCAGGTTGTTTTTATGCAATACAAGGTAGTAAGTAGAGATATTAAGTTAGAAGTATTCAGTAGTTGAATGGCTACAGGGTTTAGAAAATGGGGAACTACTGGAAAAGATTCTCTAGGTGCTGATTAGAGTAATTGAGGACATTATGGTTCAAAAAATGAGACAGAATTAGTGGAAGAGAAACAGCTTTTGTGGCAGAAGTTAATGAAGTCAGTATAAGACATTTTGAGTTGGAACTCTTGGTAAAACATTTACATGAGACAATTTAACCTGCAGTTGTATACATAAATCAAGGTTTGAAAAGATATCAAGATTGAAGTCAGAAAAGGTTAAGTCATTAGGTTATAACTGGTAGCTGATATCATGAACGTTAATAAGATGGCTCAGGGAGAGGGGGAATAAGAAAAAACAGTGATAATGCAAAGAAAGTCTTAATGGAGTAGAAAGAACCACTGAAAGATGCTGAGGAAAAAATATTGTTTATAGCTAGATGGAGAAACACAGTATTACAGAAAATGGGAGAGAAGTGAGTTTCAAGAAGAGATACAGCAATATTATTGAATATGGCTATGATGTGGAGCCAAACTGCAAGTGAGATGAGTAGTGATGTTGAGAAGAAAATATTACTTTTGTCAGAAACGTATTCCTAAGTTAGCAATGGCCTCCATATATCTCAACCACAAGCAAGCCTTCATGCAATGGAATAGCAGATTCAGATTAGTTTTCTCTGTGTAAATCCATTTATAATGTTTTAAGTAAAATAGATTACTTAAAAATCTTACCTATGAAATAAAGTATTTCTTCAGACTCTAACATAATTAATATCTGATTCTTAAAACAACCATGGTGGTAGGAGCAAGTGATAAATTGTCATTCCAACTCAAACTTCAATTTTGGCTTCAAATCCCATTATTTCTTTAGCAACATTACATCATGTAGATAATAGCCACAAAGTGGAATACCAATTATGTGTGAGTGTGGTTCCATGTCTGAGTATCTAATGAACCCATTTGATCTACGAGAATCACTTTGGTTATTACTGAAGGCAGACAAGAGCATTTTGGCAGTAAGTATGCTTTATTGTATCTGTTAAGCAGAAATGTAGGTAATCTAGGATCATGGCATGACAAAACGTGTTTCTAGCTCTGGTTTAAAGCCTTATTATGCTTTGCCTAAATGTTTAAAAACATTATTTTCCAGCAATGTTGGATTTAATTGAAAGCCGTCTTATAAAATTAATTCAGTGAAAAGCAATTGGTAAAAGTTGTTGAGAGACAGTGGTGTTCGTTTTTTCAAGTGCTGAAATTCTGATAGAGCTTGGAGCAGAGGGAAAAGAGTAAGACAATCAGTAGGAAAACAAATATTTCCATTTTCTTTTTAAATAATGGACTGGTTATGATACGTATTTTATGGTCATGTCCCACGACTCAGCAACAATTAATGCTAGAATACTGGTTACAATAATGAATATGCTTCTTACTTTTTCCCAAGAATATTTATAAACTATATCATTTTAAAATTGAGATGATACTCTTACAATGTTCTAAGTCCTTTTTAAACTAGGATTTTATATTGTATTTAGTTTTTTTATGCAACTGCTTCTCAAACTGTCTGTGATAATCATTTATTTTTGTTTTAACTTCCAGTCTGTTGCAAACCAATACTTTTGTAAAACACAACAAATCTTACTAGATAAAATTAAAAAGACACAATTTAAGCTCCCAATTTTTAACTATTATTAGATTCAACTGACATTAAATTATAAAGTTTAAAAATGCTGATTCTCAAATTTTGTTATCTCCCTATAGGAACGTAATAAACCTTCCACCCACTGGCACCTGCCAAAACCCCACACTTTGAGTAACCCTGTGCTACAACATCATTTTTGATATAATGTATCCTACTGCATTATTAATATACACAGAAATGTGTTCCATCCCTTCTGCCTTATTTCGTTTTTAATAGGTTTCAACAGGAACCAGTTGGTGAAGACCAAAGTCAACAGTTAAGGGAGTAGTTACCATCGGAAGTAGACTCTTGTATTTGAGGAGGGCAAAGTATACAATTTGGTAACTTGAAATGAAATGAATACAATGCATAACCTTGCACAATGTATAAAATAAATAAAATGCATAACTTTGCACAAAGTATAAAAGACAACAAGTGCTTTTGGAGAAACAGAAAAAACAAGAAGAAGAAGTTGGCAGAACAGAATGCTTTTTATTCTTCGATCTTAGAAATGGAAAGAGCCTAGAGCATATTTAGTCTATGTCAGATAGAGCGGTCTGTCCTACAGAAGGTTTGTATCAGATCATGATTTTCAAAATTGGCACACAGGTTACACTATTAGTATTAAACAAGTTATTTCATGATAAATTGATAACTATGTTTCTTATATTTGTATTTATGAATATTCATCATTTTAGAAAAATAGAACTTAGCATCAAGATTCTGTCATGGCCACTATCACTTAAACTAAGGCTAAATAGTAAAAATAATTAAGAGAATTAAAAGAAAATCATGAATTAATAACATAGGTGGTAGGCCAATATGGCTCTGCGGAAATTACTCAATTTCGGGGAAATTTGGATTGGATACAATTTAAGGTCCTATTCATAGCCAAAATTCTATATATTTTTAGCTATTGCTTTGGAAAATAATATATATCATAGAACTCTGGACCTTGTCCCCAAGGGTGGAGAAACAGAGAAGGTTATTTTCATTACTATTGCTGTGAAGCAAATCACCTTAAAATTCGTGGCTCAAAGAACCATTTTATTATGCTTCTTGATTATAGGGGTCAGGAATTGTGAGGGAACAACAGAAATGGCTCATTTCTATTTCAGGTTGCCTGGGGCTTCAACTGGGAAGATTTGAAGGGCCTGGGCTGAGCAGATTTAAAGATCAGGCTGTGATATGGCTTCCTCACAGCGTGGCAACCTAACAGTAGCTGAAATTCTTACAGACGTGCTCAGTGCTCCAAGAACAAGGTAGAAATAGACTCATTTTTTCAAACTAAGTTTAAAAGTCATACAGCATTGCTTCTAATGTGTTCTATTGATTTATAAGAGTCACAAGTCCACTCAGAAACACAGACCTTATCATTGAATGGAAGGAGTATCAAAGAATTTGCAACTAATGTTTCTCAGAAAACATTACAACTAAGTACTTTGACATAAAGGAGACTGGGAGGGTCTCAGAAGCAAGAACTTCCCTCTGATTTTTCCTGTATTTCTGTGTGAAGCATGGTTGTAAAGGAATTGATATCGTTAGGCTTTGTGTCCCCACCCAAATCTCATCTTGAATTGTCATCATCATAACCCCCATAATCCCCATGTGTTAAGGAAGAGACAAGCTGGAGGTAATTGAATCATGGAGGTGGATCCCCCCATGCTATTCTCGTGATAGTCAGTGAGTTCTCACCAAATCTGATGGTTTTATAAGGGGCTCTTCTTCCTCACTGGATTCTTCTCCTTAACCTGCTGCCTTGTGAAGAAGGTTTCCTGTTTCGCCTTTGCCTTCCACCATGGACTGTAAGTTTTCTGAGGGCTTCCCAGCTATGCTGAACTGTGAATCAATCAAACCTCTTTCCTTTATAAACTATCCAATCTCAATCAGTTATTTATAGCAGTATGAAAATGGGCTAATACAGGAATTTTCTGACCAATCTTGCCTCAAAATAGGTCCCAATGCCCTAGTTCTGAAGTAGTCCTGCCCCATAGCTAGGTTGGGGAGGGAAAGAATGACACATCAAGAAGCCAAGAAGATTCTGAACAAACAGGCCCTGCTGAATTTCCCCTCTTGATCATAACCGATAGATCATACTGTTTTAATACAATCACATTTCTTTCTACACAACTGTCCATTCTTAACACAACCAAAGTATAAAAATACACAGTTCTCCTGAGTCTTTGAGTCATCATGCCTAAAGCTTCTGTTTCAGGTAAAACTTTGTTAAATAATTTTTTTTGTAGTTCTCTTACTAATCTGTCTTTAGTTACAGGAGTATTAATCATAACTCTCAAGAAGGGCAATGGGAAGTATTATCTTTTTGCTCCTACACAGCCATATTTTTTTTGGAATCATCTTAAAGGGTGAAAGTGAGCTACATGGCCATGCATTCCCACAGTATTATAAATTTATTCAATTTGGTTATGAAATTTTCTCACAGGTATTTCCCATGCAAATGTGTTTAACAATGTCCCTCCTTAAATCAGTATCACAAGAATGACTACTTGGAATAATGTCACCTGACAAGGATACAACAGACCTATCCATTAAACACTTCTACCACATTTATTGGGTTGCTGATCCAACTCCATACCCTTGACTTCCTTTGATCAGAAATAATTGCCTGCAAATGGAAAGGAAGAACAAGACGATTAAGAGGTTTCCAGTGAGAGATGCCTTCTATCTGTTGCATTCTCTCCAATCACTTGGTGAATGGTAATGACTTCTCTTTTAGTATATCTCACCTTTGTGCTATTACTCAAGGTAATGAGTAGAGAGTTTGATTTTTTTTAATGTGCTGATATATATTTTCTAGTCATTTGCAATACTGCTAAATTTGTGGGATTTTTTGGTTGCCTTTGTTTTTAAATTCTATTTCAGAAATAAGGAAATAAACAGGAAGACCCAGTGTAGGACACTGCTAGTCATAAGCAAATTATCCTTCACTGTTTTAGCCACTCTGTCATCATTGCCAAAGCAGTTCACATGCTTAAAACATCACATCTTGAAAAGGACAAAATTAATATGGCAACCAACCACTCAGAGCTCCTCTTAAAGAATAGTAAAAGATTACATCTGAAGTATATCTGATGCTTCCTTAAAAAAGATAAGGAAATCGTTATCTGTTAGTAAAATATATGAAACATGTAAGCTGGAAACCTAAATATTTGGTAGTAAAATTTCCCATCTATCCATGGCTTTATCCTGACTTCTTGAAATAGTGATACTGGTTCTGATGACTACATCCTTTTGAGTGGTGGTATGCTCTTCCTCAACCCTATAACCCTCTTTGAAATAAGTTTTAGCCAATAGAAATACTGTGTAACAGGAATGTGTTATAATATGGTTAATATCCTTAAGAAGTACTCCTTACAAGAACAAAGAAAACTGGCTGAGAAACTCTATTCAGAACTTGAATTCTTTTTGTGGTTGGTTTTATATACATGCTACCTAGTTACCTTTATTTCCTTCTTACAGCAGTTTGGTTGAACTATCCTTGTATTTCAAAGCAAAGTATTTTGGAGGGATCCATGATAATGAACAATGCTTCTCAAATTTTAATGTGTACAGGATTAAAGAGTGTTGTTAAAAAGTGCAGATTATAATTCTGTAGGTCTGGGCTGTGGTGGATGGGCATGTCCTGAGATCCTGGCTTTGAGGCTGCTGGATCCAAGACTACACTTTGAGTTATAAGGATAGGAGAGCACAGTGTATTTGGGTTTTCATTCATTAGAAGAACTTCAAAATAACTCTATCAGTTTCTCCATACACAAACTGGTTCAAATAATTACTATAGTAGATTCAAACAAAAGAAATTTATTATCAAGTAAAAAACATTTCCAGCTTTTTTACCAGAAACACAAAGATTGTTAATTTCAGAGTTAGATCATTAGGAGACATGAGATAAATGAAATTAATGAGAAATGGCAAAATTACTTTAGTGTTTACTGAACATTTAATTAGTGCATTTGAATTTATAGTTTTGACTTTGCAAGGCTGAGGTTCTTGAGACATATGTTTTCCTTAAACACTAGCTGTTGTGTTTTTAACCTCAGAATCAGACAAATGGAATATTCAGTGCGGCCAACCACACCACACATACAAATACACACATTGAAGCTAAATTTACTCTGTCCCTGTAGCATCCCCAAATGTGTGTGAAGAAACCCTTCTAGACATTTCTATCAGGGTCCCAGCCCTGTACTAATTTTCAAGCTCTGAGACGAGAAGAAAAAGCAACAGTGTATAATTAGAGAAATCTATGATTTACACATTAATGAGCAATGAAATGCAACCTACAGAGGGAAGAATGAAATTGTGGCCAGCTAATAAGTGTCTGTACTTATTAAGGCTAAAGAAACAACCTATGAAACAAATCTAAGCCTTTCCCAAACAGTGGAGGATAATTATATTTGGCATAAGTTCCACAGGGAAGATGCAGCTTTAGAAGCTTAAAGAACAGAAATGGGAAGAGGAGAGTCTGCTGAAGATATAAGTAAAACACTTTTCAGATATATCACAGATGAGGGAAAGGATAATGGGAAGAAAAAAAAGAGACATTGAAGGCCATGGGGAAAAGGAGAAAAAATGATATATGTCTTTTTAACCTCAGCCTTCATTCTGAAAGATGATGGGAAAATTTAAATTTCAAAGTCATCCACAAGAACTTGGAGAATAACCTTGATGGAAATTTTCTAGCAGGACTACTGAGATCTTTAATGCCCAAAATCAAAAGAAACAGACGAACAGTCCCTTGAAGAATGTATTTCTCTCCTGATGTTAACTTTGTTAAACATTGACTCTTATACTAGAAATGATGAAACAAATGTTATTTCTGCCTTTGAGAAGTTTCAGTGGAGGGAAAAATCTTCAAATACACAAACTCATACACTCCAGCAGTCTGTATATGCAAGGTCAGTAAAAACTCTGGGCCTTTTTCTCATTGGGAGCTTTGGGTTCAAACCCCAGATCCTTCATTTACTAAGGAGTAAGTGATACCTTGAACAAGACACTTCATCTTTTTGTATCTCTGGTTACTTATCTTCAAAGTGGAAATGATAATATGTCTAAGTCAAGACTGCTGAGAGAATTAAATATGAGCGTGCCCTATTTGCAAATATGTAATACTAGTTTTGTTTCCTTTCAATCCGAATTAAAGTGTTCTGCAAAGGTCCAAGTTTAAGAATGATGCTATGGACATTCACAATAATCAATGTGCTTTCCTATTTCCCTTCCTCCTTCTTTTTCTCCATTCCTCCATTTTTTTTTCTTTTAACATTACCAAAAGTATCATAATAATCAATACACTTGCTGTACTTGGTGAGCTCATAGTAGAGTAGAATACATTGAATTGTAAATCATTTCAGTGCAATGTGGTAAGTTTTGTAGCAATGTGAGTCCTAGTTATTGGGGAAGAATCAAGAATGAGACCCCTAATTATGGGCAGAGGGAGTGGAAAGTTAAAGCTTATGGTAGTAAAAGTGTTCAGTAAGGGATTTATAGAGGCAGTGACCTCCAAGATAAGTTCAGATGAAATCAGGTGCATTCAGGGTGGTATGGCTATACACCAAGACAAGCTTAGGATGCCCAAATGGACCTAGTTCTAGTCATTATCCCCAGTTCCTAGCACAGTGCCTGATACGCAGTTGAAGGTTAATAAATTATTATTAAGTGGGTAAATGATGGTGGTAGACAAAGACAGGAGAGTAGATTGGGCTCTCTAGACCAATGATTATAAATCATGGCTGAATATTAGAAGAACCTTAGGAGATTCTAACACTCTAGTTTCAGGATGAAGTCCAGGATGATGAATTTTCATTTAAGTTCCATCCATAATGTTGTTATGCGTGCTCGTGTAAGAATCACCATACTCAACAGAGGGAACAGCATATGTTGAGGCTCAGAGACCCAAGGCTGCTTATTACAGGTAGATCATTAAGAATGCAACAAGGGAGGACTGCTGGCAAGATGGCTGAATAGGAACAGCTACAGTCTGCAGTTCCCAGTGAGATTGACACAGAAGGTGGGTGATTTCTGCATTTCCAACTGAGGTACCCCATTCATCTCATTGGGAGTGGTAGAACAGTGGGTGCAGCCCAAGGAGAGTGAGCCAAAGCAGGGTGGGCATTGCCTCACCTGGGAAGTGCAAAGGGTTAGGGAACTCCCTCTCCTAGCCGAGGGAAGCCATTAGGGACTGTACAGTGCACTCCAGCCCAGATACTGTGCTTTTCCTGTGGCCTTTGCAACCTGCACCAGGAGATTCCCTCCAGTGCCTACACCACCAGGGTCCTGGGTTTCAAGCACAAAACTGGGCAGCTGCTTGGCAGACACCGAGCTAGCTGCAGGAGCTTTGTATCCATACCCTAGTGGTGTCTGGAATGCCAGTGAGACAGAACGGTTCACTCCCCTGGAAAAGGGACTGAAGCCAGGGAGCCAAGTGGTCTGGCTCAGCGGCTCCCACCCCCACAGAGCCCAGCAAGCTAAAATCCACTTGCTTGAAATTCTTGGTGCCAGCATAGCAGCCTGAGCTTGACCTTGGATGCTGGAAGCTTGGTGTCCACCATGGCTGAGGCTCAAGTAGGCGGTTTTACCCTCACACTATAACCAAAGCTGCCAGGAAGTTCGAACTGGGCAAAGCCCACTCTAGTTCAGCAAGGCTGCTGTGGCCAGACTGTCTCTCCTCTCTGGGCAGTGCATCTCTGAAAGAAAGGCAGCAGTCTCAGTCAGGGACTTGTAGATAAAACTCCCATTTCCCTGGGACAGAGCACCTGGGGGAAAGGGGAGGTTGGGTGCACAGCTTCAGCAGACTTAAACGTCCCTGCCTGACAGCTCTGAAGAGAAAAGTGGACCTTGCAGCATAGCATTCAAGCTCTAATAACAGACAGACTGCCTCCTCAAGTGGATCCCTAACCCTTGTGTATCCTGACTGGAAGACACCTCCCAGTGGGATCGACAGACACCTTATACAGAAGAACTCTGACTGGCATATAGTGGTTGCCCCTCTGGGAGGAAGCTTCCAGAGAAAGGAACAGGTAGCAATCTTTGCTTAGGTATCATTGGCTGAGGCTGCAGAACAGCAAACAGGTCTAGTGTGGACCTCCAGCAAACTCTAGCAGACCTGCAGCAGAGGGGTCTTACTGTTAGAAGGAAAACTAACAGAAAGGAATAATATCAACATCAACAAAAAGGACATCCACTCAGAGACCTCATCAAAAGGTCATTGATTTCAAAGACCAACGGAAGATAAATCCACAAAGATGGGGAGAAACAAGCACAAAAAGGCTGAAAATTCCGAAAATCAAAATGCCTCTTCCCCTCCAAAGCATCACAACTCACCAGCAAGGAAACAAAACTGGATGGAGAATGAGTTTGATGAATTGACAGAAGTAGACTTCAGAAGGTGGGTAGTAACAAACTCCTCTGAGCTAAAGGAGCACGTTCTAACCCAATGCAAGGAAGCTAAGAAACTTGAAAAAAGGCTAGACAAATTGCTAACTAGAATAACAGGTTTAGAGAAGAACATGAATGACCTGTTGGAGGTGAAAAACAAGCAGAAGAACTTCGGGAAGCATACACAAGTATCAATAGCCAAATCGATCACATGCAAGAAAGGATATCAGAGCTTGAAGATCAACTCAATGAAATAAGAAGGCAAGATTAGAGAAAAAAGAGTGAAAAGAAATGAACAAAGCTTCAAGAAATATGGGACTATGTGAAAAGACCAAATCTATGTTTGATTGCTATACCTGAAAGTGACAGGGAAAATGGAACCAAGCTGGAAAATACTCGTCAGGATATTATCCAGGAGAACTTCCCCAACCTAGCAAGGCAGGCCAACATTCAAATTTAGGAAATATAGAGAGCACCACAAAGATATTCCTTGAGAAGAGGAACCCCAACACACATAATCGTCAGATTCATTAACGTTGAAGTGAAGGAAAATATGTTAAGGGCAGTCAGAGAGAAAGGTTGGGTTACCCACAAAGGGAAGCCCATCAGAAACTTACAAACTCTTGGCAGAAACTTACAAAGCAGAAGAGAGTGCAGGCCAATATTCAACATTCTTAAAGAAAAGAATTTTTAACCCAAAATTTCATATCCAGCCAAACTAAGCTTCATAAGTGCAGGAGAAAAAAAATCCTTTACAGACAAGCAAATGCACAGAGATTTTGTCATCACCAGGCCTACCTTACAAGAGCTCCTCAAGGAGGCACTAAACATATAAAGGAACAACCAGTATCAGCCACTGCAAAAACATAACAAATTGTAAAGACCATCAATGCTATGAAGAAACTGCATCAATTAATGGGCAAAACAACCAGTTAGCATCATAATGACAGGATCAAATTCACATTTAACAATATTGACCTTAAATGTAAACAGGCTGAATGCCCCAATTAAAAGACATAGAATGGCAAATTGGATAAACAGTCAAGACCCATTAGTATGCTGTATTCAGGATGCCCATCTCACATGCAGACACACATAGGCTCAAAATAAAGGGATGGAGGAAGATTTACCAAGCAAATGGAAAGCCAAAAAAAAAAAAAAAAGCAGGGATTACAAACCTAGTCTCTGATAAAACAGACTTTAAACCAACAGAAATCAAAAGCAACAAAGAAGAGCATTACATAACGGTAAAAGAATCAATGCAACAAGAAAAGCTAACTATCCTAAATATATATGCACTGAATACAGGAGCACCTAGATTCATAAAGCAAGTTCTTAGAGACCTACAAAGAGGCTTAGATGCCCACACAATAATAGTAGGAGACCCCCACTATTAATATTAGACAGATCAATGAGACAGAAAATTAATAAGGATTTCCAGGACTTGAACTCAGATCTGTACCAGGTAGACCAAGTAGACATCTACAGAAATCACCACCCCAAATCAACAGAATATGCATTCTTCTCAGCACCACACCACACTTACTCTAAGATTGACCGCATAATTGAAAGTAAAACACTCACAGCAAATGCAAAAGAATGGAAAACTTAACAAAGTCTCCCACACCACAGTGCAATCAAATTAGAACTCAGGATTAAGAAACTCACTCAAAACCTCACAACTACATGGAAACTGAACAACCTGCTCCTGAATGACTACAGGGTAAACAATAAAATTCAGGCAAGAATAAAGATGTACTTTGAAAACAATGAGAACAAAGATACAATGTACCAGAATCTCTGGGACACATTTAAAGCAGTGTGTAGAGGGAAATTTATAGTACTAAAGGCCCAAAGGAGAAAGCAGGAAAGATCTAAAGTCACCACTTTAACATGCAATTAAAGGAACTAGAGAAGCAAGAGCAAACAAATTCAAAATCTAGCAGAAGACAAGAAATAACTAAGATCACAGCAGAAGTAAAGGAGATAGACATAGGAAAAACCCTTCAGAAAAATCAATGGATTCAGGACCTGGTTTTTTGAAAGGATAAACAAAATAGATAGACCACTAGCCAGACTAATAAAGAAGGAAAGAGAGAAGAATCAAATAGACAAAATAAAAAATGATAAAGGGGATACGACTATCAATTGCACAGAAATACAAACTACCATTGGAGAATACAATAAACATCTCTATGCAAATAAACTAGAAAATCTAGAAGAAATGGATACATTTCTGGACACATACACCCCCCCAACCCTAAACCAGGAAGAAGTCAAATCTCCAAAAAGATCAATAACAAGTTCTGAAACTGAGGCAGTAATAGCCTACCAACCAAAAGAATTCCAGGACCAGACAGATTTACAGCCAAATTCTGCCAGAGGTACAAAGAGGAGCTGGTACCATTCCTTCTGAAGCTATTCCAAATAATAGAAATAGAAAGAATGCTCTCTAACTCATTTTATGAGGCCAGCATCATCCTCATACCAAAACCTGGCAGAGACATAACTAAAAAAGAAAGTTTCAGACCAATATCTATGATGAACATCAACGCAAAAATTCTCAATAAAATACTGGCAAACCAAATCCAGCAGCACATCAAAAAACTTATCCACTATGATCAAGCTGACTTCATCCCTGGGATGTAAGGCTGGTTCAACATGTGCAAATCAACAAACATAATCCATCACATAAACAGAACCAATGACAAAAACCACATGATTATCTCAATAGATGCAGAAAAGGCTTTTGATAAAAATTCAACAGCCCTTCATGCTAAAAACTCTCAATAACCTAAGTATTGATGGAACGTATCTCAAAATAATAAGAGCTGTTTATGGCAAATACACAGTCAATATTATACTAAATTGGCTAAGACTGGAAGCATTCATTCCCTTTGAAGACCAGCACAAGACAAGCATGCCTTCTCTCACCACTCCTATTCAACATAGTATTGGAAGTTCTGGCCAGGGCAATCACGCAAGAGAAAGAAATAAAAGATATTCAATTAGGAAGAAAGGAAGTCAAATTATCTCTGTCTGCAGATCACATGACTGTATATTTAGAAAACCCCATCGTCTCAGCCCATAATCTCCTTAAACTGAAAAGCAACTTCAGCAAAGTCTCAGGATACAAAATCAATGTGTAAAAATCACAAGCATTGCTACATACCAATAACAGATGGAGAGCCAAATCATGAGTGAACTCCTAATTGCTACAAAGAAAACAAAATACCTAAAAATACAACTTACAAAGGATGTGAAGGACTTCTTCAAGAGAACTACAAACCACGGCTCAGGAA
>PVKP010039840.1:6585-19962 GCA_004027715.1 Plecturocebus donacophilus
AAAAAAAAAAAAAAAAAAAAAAAAAAAAAAACAAACAAACAGGAGTTGCAATTCTAGTCTCTGATAAAATAGACTTTAAACCAACAAAAATCAAAAGAGACAAAGAAGGGCATTATGTAATGATAAAGGGATCAATGCAACAAGAAAAGCTAACTATTCTAAATATCTTTGCACCCAATACAGGAACACCTAGATACATAAAGCAAGTTCTTAATGACCTACAAAGAGACTCAGACTCCCGCACAATAATAGTGGGAGACTTTAACACCCCACTGTTAATACTAGACAGATTAACAAGACAGAAAATGAACAAGGATATCCAGGACTTGAACTCAGATCTGGACCAAGCGGACCTAATAGACATCTACAGAACTTTCCACCCCAAATCCACAGAATATACATTCTTCTCAGCACCACATCGGACTTATTCTTAAATTGACCACATAATCGGAAGCACAACACTCCTCAGCAAAGGCAAAAGAAAGAAAATCTTAACAGTCTCAGACCACAGTGCAATCAGATTAGAACTCAGGATTAAGAAACTCACTCAAAACTGCACAACTACACGGAAACTAAGCAATAATGAAATAAAGGCAGAAATAAAGATGTTATTTGAAACCAGTGAGAATGAAGACACAACGTAGCAGAATCTCTGGGACGCATTTAAAGCAGTTATCTGTCGGGAAATTTATAGCACTAAATGCCCATCAGAGAAGCGAGGAAAGACAAAATCGACACCCTAATGTCATGATTAAAAGAACTAGAGGAGCAAGATCAAACAAACTCAAAAGCTAGGAGAAAGCAAGAAACTACTAAGATCAAAGCAGAACTAAAGGAGATAGAGACACAAAAAAATCCTTCAAAAAACATCAATAAATCCAGGATCTGGTTTTTTGAAAAGATCAACAAAATAGATTGCTAGCCAGACTAATAGAAAAGAGAGAAGGTTCAAATAGATGCAATAAAAATTGATGAAAAGGATATCACCACTGATCCCACAGAAATACAAACTACCATCAGATTACTACAAACATCTCTATGCAAATAAAACAGTAAATATAGAAGAAATGCATAAATTCCTGGACACTTACACCTTCACAATACTAAACCAGGAAGAAACTGAATCCCTGAAGAGACCAATAACAAGGTCTAAAGTTGAGGCAGCAATTAATAGCCTACCAACCAAAAAGTTCAGGATCAGACGAGTTCACAGCTGAATTCTACCAGAGGTACAAAGAGGAGCTGGTAACATTCCTTCTGAAACGATTCCAAACAGTACAAAAAGAAGGAATCCTTCCTAAATCATTTTATGAGAATAACATCATCCTGATACCAAAACCAGGCAGAGACGCAACTAAAAAAGAAAATTTCAGGTCAATATCCATGATGAACATTGTTGCAAAAATCTTCAATAAAATACTGGCAAACTGAATTCAACAGCACATCAAAAAGCTTATCCATTACGATTAAGTCAGCTTCATCCCTGGGATGCAAGGCTGGTTGAACATGTGCAAGTCTATAATCATAATCCATCACATAAACAGAACCAAAGACGAAAACCACTTGATTATCTCAATAGATGCAGAGAAGGCCTTCAACAAAATTCAACAGCACTTTATGCTAAAAACTCTTAATAAACTAGGTATCAATGGATCATATCTCAAAATAATAAGAACTATTTGTGACAAACCCACAGCCAATATCATTCTGAATGGGCAAAAACTGGAAGCATTCCCTTTGAAAACTGGCGCAAGATAAGGACGCCCTCTCTCACCACTCCTAATCAACATAGTATTGGAATTTCTGGCTAGGTCTATAAGGCAAGAGAAAGAAACAAAGATATTTGAATAGGAAGAGAGTACATCAAATTGTCCCTGTTTGTGGATGTCATGATTGTATATTTAGAAAATCCCATCATTTCAGCCCAAAATCTCCTTAAGCTGATAAGCAACTTCGGCAAAGTCTCAGGATACAAAATCAATGTGCAAAAATTGCAAGCATTTCTATATGCCAATAATGGACAGTGAGCCAAATCATGAATGAACTCCATTCACAATGTCTGCAAAGAGAATAAAATACCTAGGAATACAACTAACAAGGGATGTGAAGGACCTCTTCAAGGAGAACTACAAACCACTGCTCAAGGAAATAAGAGAGGACACAAACAGATGGAGAAACATTCTATGCTCATGGTTAAGAAGAATCAATATAGTAAAAATGGCCATACAGCCCAAAGTAATTTATTGATTCAATGCTATCTTCATCAAGCTACCAATAACTTTCTTCACAGAATTGGAAAAATCTACCTTAAACTTTATATAGAACCAAAAAAAGGGCCCACATAGCCAAGGCAATCCTAAGCAAAAGTAACAACAAAAACAACAAGAAAACAAAGCTGGAGGCATCACGCTACCTGACTGTAAACTATACTACAAGGCTACTGTAATCAAAATAGCATGGTACTGTTACAAAAACAGAGATATAGACCAGCGGAACAGAACAGAGGTCTAAGAAAGAATGCCACACAACTACAACCATCTGATCTTTGATAATCCTGACAAAAACAAGCATTGGTGAAAGGATTCCATATTTAATAAATGGTGTTGGGAAAACTGGCTAGCCATATGGAGAAAGCTGAAACTGGATCCCTTCTTTACAACTTATACAAAAATTAACTCTATATGGATTAAAGATTTAAACATTAGGCCTAACACCATGCAAATCCTAGAAGAAAACCTAGACAAAACCATTCAAGACATAGACATAGGCAAGGACTTCATGACTAAAACACCAAAAGCAATGGCAACAAAAGCCAAAATAGACAAATGGGATATAATTAAACTTAAGAGCTTCTGCACAGCAAAAGAAACTATCAATAAAGTGAACTGGCAACCAATAGAATGGGAAAAATTTTTTGCAAGCTACCCATCTGACAAAGGGCTAACATCCAGAATCTACAAAGAACTAAAGCTGACTTACAAGAAAAAAAACAACCTCATCCAAAAGTGAGTGAAGGATATGAAGAGACACTTTTCAAAAGAAGACATTTATGCGGCCAACAAACATATGAAAAAATGCTCATCATCACTGGTCATTAGAGAAATGCAAATTAAAACCACACTGAGATACCATCTCATGCCGGTTAGAATGGCAATCGTTACACAGTCAGGAGACAACAGATGCTGGAGAGGATGTGGAGAAGTAGGAACACTTTTACACTATTGGTGGGAGTGTAAATTAGTTCAACCATTGTAGAAGAGAGTGTGATGATTCCTTAAGGATCTAGAAATAGAAATATAATTTGACCCAGCAATCCTATTACTGGGTACCCAAAGAATTATAAATTGTTCTATTATAAAGACACATGCACATGTGTGTTTATTGCAGCACTATTCACAATAGCAAAGACTTGGAACCAACCCAAATGCCCATCAATGATAGACTGGTTAAAGATAATGTGGCACATATACACCACGGAATACTATGCAACCATAAAAGAAAATGAGTTTATGTTTTCTGCAGGGACATGGATGAAGCTTGAAACCATCATTCTTAGCAAACTAACACAGGATCAGAAAACCAAACACTGCATTTTCTCACTCATAAGTGAGAGTTGAACAATGTGAACACATGAACACAGGGAGGGGAACATCACACACTGGGGACTATTGAGAGTGGGTAGCTAAGAGAGGGATAGCATTAAGAGAAATATCTAATGTAAATGACAGGGTGATAGATGCAGCCAACCACCATGGCACATGTATACCTATGTAACAAACCTGCATGTTCTGCACATATGCCCCAGAACTTAAAGTACAATTTTTAAAATGGAAAGAAAAAGAAAATATCTTTATTTCATTTTCTTTATTATATCATGTGACATGTCTTCGTAGCAACGCTTAAGTGTTGTTAACTTTATGTAATAGCCTTTAGGTTAAGTGTGCTTCTGATTGTACAAAGGAGAGGTTTATTATGTTGATTGTAATTATGACTTTATTATTGTCTTTATCTGAAGATTATGTATGATTTCAGGAGATTAGTGTTGGTTGAAGTTGACCGGGGTGGACTTATGATGGTTAATACTGAGTGTCAACTTGATTGGACTGAAGCATGCAAAGTATTTTTCCTGTGTGTGTTTGTGAGGTGTTGCTGAAGGGGATTAACATTTGAGTCAGTGGATTTGGACAGGCAGACCCATCCTGAATCTGGGTGTGCACCATCTAATGCTCACAGTGTGGCTAGGGTAAAGCAGGCAGAAGAAAGTGGAATGGGCAGACTTGCCAAGTCTTTGGGTGTTCATCTTTCTCCCATGCTGGATGCTTCCTGCCCGTGAACATCAGACTCCAAGCTTTTCAGCTTTTGGACTCTTGAACTTACACCAGTGATTTGCCAGGGCCTCTTGGGCCTTCGGCACAGACTGAAGTTTGCACTGGTAGTTTCCCTACTTTTGAGGTTTTGGGACTCAGACTGACTTTCTTGCTCCTCAGTTGGCAGATGGCCTATGGTGGGACTTCATTTTGTAATCATGTGAGTCAATAATCCTTAATAAACTCTTTTTCATATATACATCTATTCTAGCAGTTCTGTCCCTCTAGAGAATCTCACTAATACGCCCACTTTTTATTAAGGTAATTTGTTTCTTCCTTGTTAATTTGTTTAAGTTTCTTATAGATTCTGGGTATTAGATCTTTGTCAGATAATGTTTGTAAAACGTGGACTAACCTCCAGTTCTATAGGTAATCTGCTGACTCTGTTGATAGTTCCTTTTGTTGTGCAGAAGATCTTTAGCTTACTTAGGTGCCATTTGTCAATGTTTGGTTTTGTTGCAATTGCTTTTAGCATGTTTGTCATGAAATCTTTGCCAGGATATATATCCACAATCCTATTTTTTACGTTTTGTTCAAGGGGCTTTTTAGTTTTAGGTTTTATATTTAAGTCTTTAATCCATCCTGTTATTTTTTTCATATGGTATAAGAAAGATATCCAGTTTTGATCTTCTGCACATGGCTAGCCAGTTATCTCAACACCACTTATTAAATAAGAATTCCTTTCCACCTTAGTTGTGTTTGTCAACTTGGTCAAAGATAAGAAAGTTGTAAGTTTGTGGCTTTATTTCTCAGATCTCAATTCTGTTCCCCTGGTCAATGTGTTTATATTTGTTCCAGTACCATGCTCTTTTGATTGCTGTGTTTTTATAGTATGATTTAAAGCTGGGTAATGTGATGCCCTCAGCTTTGTGTTTTTGTGTGTGTGTGTGTGTTGTTTGTTTGTTTTTCCTTTGGTAACAATTGCTTTGGCTATTTGGGCTTTTTTTGGTTCCATACGAATTTAAAAATTTTTCTCTAACTCTTTAAAAAATGCAATTGGTAGCTTAATTGAAATAACATTGAATTTGTAAATTGCTTTGGTCAATATGGCCATTTTAATAATGTTGATTTTTCCTATTCATGAGCATTTAATAGTTTGTTTTATTTCTGATTTATTTCAGCAGGGTTTTGTAATTGTCATTGTAGAGGTCATTCACCTCTGTGGTTAGCTGTATTTCCAGGTATATTTTTTTGTGTGACTATTGTTAAAGGGATTGTGCTCGGATTTCACTTTCAGTTTTGACATTATTGGTGTATAGAAATGCTGCTTATATTTGTTCATCGATTTGTATCCTGAAACTTTGCTGGAGTTGTTTATCAGACCCAGGAGCCTAAATTTTTTTATCTTTTATATGGTTATTAAATCTCAATTTCTTAGTTCAACTTTGATTTTCCTTATTTTTGTCTACTGCTAGATTTAGGCTTGATTTGCTCTTGTGTTTCTAGTCCATCTTTGTTTAATGTAACATTGTTAATTTGAAATCTTTCTACCTTTTTTGATGTGGGCATTTAGTGCTATAAACTCTTAACACTGCTTTTACTGTGTCCCCAAGATTCTGGTATCTTGTATCTTTGCTTTCATTATTTTCAAAGAACTTCTTGATTTTTGTCTTAAATTCACTGTTTACACAAAAGTAATTATGGAACAGATTAATTTCCATGTAATTGTTAGGTTTTGAGTGATCTTCTTAGTATTTATTTTAAGTTTTATTTCACTGTAGTCCAAGTGTGGTTAGTATAATTTCAGTTTTATTCAATTTTCTGAAAATTGCTCTATATTTCAGCATGTAGTTGATTTCAGAGTATATCCCATGTGCAGAGAAGAAGAATGCATAATTGCACCTTCAGCACAGCACAAAAATGTGGCTAGACTGCTTTTTGAAACAAGTCTCTGATCCCATTTCTCCTCCCAACTAGAATTTCTGGATAGCCCTGACAGTATTCTCCAGCTGACAGAGATTTCAAACCTCCCTGGATGAGAGCTCCCAGGGGGAGGGGCATGCCACCATCTTGGCTGTTTTGGTGATGGAGCCATTCTGGTCGTTTGGCCTTAGAGAGTCTGAGAAAATCAGGGTCTGAAGTAGACTCCAAGCACAATGGAGTTGGTCTATGAAAATATGGCCAGACTACTTTTCAAAGTGGGTCATTTATTTTTACTGGCCAGGACCTACTGTATTAATCTGTTTTCTTGCTGCTTATAAAGCCATACCTGAGAGTGGATAAATTATAAAGGGAAGAGGTTTAATTGACTCACAATACCACAGGGCTGGGGAAGCCTCAGGAAACTTAAAATCATGTAAGATGGGGAAGTAAACACATCATTTTACACATGGTGGCAGCAAGGAAAAATGTAGAGTGAAGAGGGGAAAAAAGCCCCTTCTAAAACCATCAGATATTGTGAGAACCCACTCATTATCATGAGAACAGCATGAAGATAACTGCCCCATGGTTCAATGATCTCCCACTGGGTCCCTTCCAGAACATGTGGGGATTATGGTAACTGGAGTTTGAGATAAGATTTGGGCAGGGACATAGCCAAACCATTTTATTCCACCCCTGGTTCTTCCCAAATCTCATGTCTTCAGAATTTAAAACACAATTTTGCCCTTCCAACAGTCTCCCAAAGTCTTAACTCATTCTAGCAATAACTCAAAAGTCCAAGTCCAAAGTCTTATCTGAGGCAAGGCAAGTCTCTTCTTCCTCTGAGCCTGTAAAATCAAAAGCAAGTTAGTTACTTCCCAGATACAATGAAGGTACAGGCACTGGGTAAATCCATCATTCCAAATGGGAGAAGTTGGCCAAAACAAAGGGGCTACAGGCCCCAATCAAGTCCAAAATCCAATAGGGCAGTAATTAAAACTTAAAGTTCCAAAATAATCCACTTTGACTCCATGTTTCACATCGAGGGAATGCTGATGCAAGAGGTGGGCTCCCACAGCCTTGGGCAGCTCTGCCCCTGTGGCTTTGCAGGGTACTTTTTTTCCTCCTGGCTGCTTTCACATGCTGGCATTGAGTTTCTGGGCTTTTCTAGGTGCACAGTGAAAGCTGTCAGTGGTTTAGAGGATGGCGGCCATTGTTTCACAGCTCCACTAGGCAATTTCCCAGTGGGAACTCTGTGTGGGGGCTCCAATTCCACATTTTCCTTCCACATTGCCTCAGCAGAGATTCTCCATGAGGGCCCTGCCCCTGGAGTAAACTTCTTCCTGGATATCCAAGGATTTCCATAATCCTCTGCAATCTAGGTGGAGGTTCTCACACCTCAATTATTGACTTCTATGCACCTGCATTCCCAGCACCATGTGAAAGCTGCTAAGGCTATGGGCTTGCATTCTCTGAAGCCATGATCTAAGCTGTACCTTCACCTATTTTAGCCACAGCTGGAGCAGCTGGGATGCAGAGCACTAAGTACCTAGGCTGCACACAGCAAGAGGGCCCTGGGCTCATGAAACCGTTTATTCCTCCTAGGCCTCTGGGCTTGTGATGGGAGGGGCTTCATTGAAGGTTTCTGACATGCTCTGGAGACATTTTTCCATTGTCTTGGTGATTAACATTCAGCTCCTTGTTACTCATGCAAATTTCTGCAGCAGGCTTAAATTTCTTTTCAGAAAATGGTATTTTCTTTACTATGGCTTCATCAGGCTGCAGGTTTTCCAAACTTTTGTGCTCTGTTTCCTCTTGAATGCTTTGCTTCTTAGAAATTTCTTCTGCTAATACCCTAAATGATCTCTCTTAGGTTCAAAATTCCACAGATCTCTAGGCAAGAGACAAAATGCCACCAGCCTCTTTGCTAAAGCATCATAAGGTCTAGTTTCCAACAAGTTCCTCATCTCCATCTGAGACTAATTCAGCTTGGATTTTTTGATGAAAACCATTCAACAATTCTTTAGGAAGATCCAAACTTTCCCACATCTTTCTGTTTCCTTATGAGCCCTCCAAAGTGTTCCAACCTCTGCCTGTTACCCAGTTTCAAAGTTCCTTCCACATTTTGGGTTATCCTAATAGCAGTACCCCATTCCTGGTACAAATTTACTGCATTATTCCATTCTATGCTGCTAATAATGATATTCCTGAAACTATATAATTTATATATAAAAAAAAGGTTTGATGGACCTACAGTTCTGCAGGCCTGGCAAGGCCTCAGGAAACTTACAATCAGTCAATAGTGGAAGCAAGCACATCCTTTTTCACATGGCAGCAGCAAGGAGAAATGCAGAATGAAGGAAGGAATAAGCCCCTTATAAGCTATCAGCTCTCATGAAAACTTACAAAAGCAGCATGAGAAAACCACCTACATGATTCAGTTACCTCCCACTAGGCCCCTCCCACAACGTGTGGCAATTGTGGGAACTACAGTTTAAGATGACATTTGGGTTGGGACACAGACAAATTATATCACTTCCCAACAAGTGTTTCCAGCTAACCATGCCAGTGTTCTCTGTCTGATGGAGATTTCAAACCTCCCTGGAATGGAGCTCCTAGAGTTAGGGGTGGCCTCCGTCTTTGCTGCTTGGGTGATATAGCCATTTCAACTTTCAGGTTTTGAAGAGTCCTAGGTCACCAGGAGCTGAAGGAGAGCCCCAGCACAGAATAGCTGTTCTATGAGAATGGCCAGACCACTTTTTAAAGTGAGACCCCAATCATGTTCCTCTTCACTGGATGAGACCTCCCAGAAAGGGTCTCCATCCACCTCCTACAGGTATGTTTGGATCAGCAACAGATTCACACCTCCCTGAAACAGAGGTGCCAGAGAAAAGGACAGGCTGACACTTTGACTATTTCACAGCCTTCACTGTTAATACCTCCAGGTACTGGAATATTCAAGGTGACTATGGACTTAAGCAGAACCCCAGCATATTACAAAAGCTGTACAAAAAAGTGACCAGACTGTTACATGGGTGCCCATTCCCATAACTCCTCACCAAGCAGATCCTCCAGGCCTCAGCCTCCAGTCATCCCTTGTCAGGTAATTGGGCCATTAGCAGCTCTCCAACTCCCTGAACAGAGCTCCCAGAGAACTGAAAGCCTCTCTGCCGCTACCACTGCAGTGAAACTTCCCTTGCTACCCTCATACTAATGAAGGAGCAAAAACACTAAGGGCCTTATTCACACCTCCAGCAAGCTGCAGTCAACCCAGAAAAAGGAGGCCAGTCTATCTCCCATGTGATCCAACTACCCCTCCACCTGCTTATTACCAGACAGAAAACCCCTAGCTTGGGCCCTTCATACTGGGCTGATTTCACTGAGTGTTTTCTGATCAGCAACTCTATGAGGTAGAGTCCTTAGGAGAGAAGCAAAAAGCCCTTCGCCACAACCACTACTAAGGTCTCTTCATCTGCATCTTCCAAGCTGAAAAAAGAACACAAATTCTGAAGTTGTCCTAGAGCTTCCGTGGGTAGCCTAGGAGCATTAAGTCACAATCTGCAGTCAGCACTCAATGGGGAGAGTAGTCCACCCTTCTAGATACTTGAGATGGAATACAGCTGCAACTGTGAGGAAACAGAGGAGCTACACAACTGAGCAAGAGTCTACCAACTGACCAAATAGCCTAGACACCAACTACTGGATCACACCCCCAAAGCTTCAACACCAAAAATAACTAACTGAAGTACCCTTCCTGTGAAAGCAAACACAAAAAGTCAGTTTCAAATAAAGACCCTGCACAAAGTTTTGAGCCTGTGAAGATATTTAGAAAAGAAGTCTATTGACTGTACTCAATCTACACTGCAGCTAAAAGAATACCCACAAGCAGAGAGAAAGAATCAATGCAGGAACTCCAGTAACTGAAACGGCAAAAGTGTCATATGTCCTTCCAATGACTACACCAGTTCTCCAATAGGAGATGTTAACTAGGCTGAGCTGACTGAAATGACAGAAATAGAATTTGGAATGTGGATAAAAACAAAGACCATTGGGATTCAGTATCATAGCAAAATTCAACCCAAGGAAACTAAGAATTACAATAAAACAATACAGGAGCTGAAGGATAAAATAGCCAGTATATATATGTTAAAAAAAAAAACCCCAACAAGCCTGAAAAAGCTAAAAACACAATAAAAGAATTTTACAATAAAATCACAAGTATTAACAGCAGAATAGACCAAGTTGAGAAAAAAAAATTCAGAATTTAAGAACAGCTCTCTGAAATATGACAGACAAAAAATAGGAAAAAAAAAAAAAGAATGAAAAATAAACAAAACCTCCAAGAAGTATGGGATTATATAAGGAGGCTAAATCTCCTAATCCTTGGCATCCCTGAAAGAGAGATGGAAAAAGCAAACAACATGGAAAAGATATTTAAGATATTATCCAAGAAAACTTGGCAAACTTGATAGAGAAGCCAACAGTCAAATAAAAAAAAAGAGAGAGAGAACTCCTGAAAGATTCTACATGAGGAAATCATTCTCAAGACATCTAATAGTAAAATTTTCCAAAGTCAAAATGAAGGAAAGAATATCAAAGGCAGCTAGACAGAAAGGGCAGGTAACCTACAAAGGG
Source organism: Plecturocebus donacophilus (assembly GCA_004027715.1). Lineage (NCBI taxonomy): Eukaryota > Metazoa > Chordata > Mammalia > Primates > Pitheciidae > Plecturocebus > Plecturocebus donacophilus. The sequence goes on from PVKP010039840.1 coordinate 17,448, forward strand.
GTTCTCATCAGTCTAACAACAAACCTCTTAGCTGAAAACCTAAAAGCCAGAAGAGATTGTGAGCCTATATCCAATGTTTTGAAACAAAAAAATTCTTCAGTCAATAACCTTATATCCAGCCAAACTAAGCTTCCTAAGCAAAGGAGAAATAAGATCCGTTTTAGAGGGAGAGGGCACAAGATGGCCAAATAGAAACAGCTCTGATCTGCATCTCCCAGTGAAACTGATGCAGAAGGCAGGTGATTTCTGCATTTCCAACTGAGGTGCCCAGTTTATCTCACTGGGAGTGGTTAGACAGTGGGTCCAACCCACTGGGGGCAAGCAGAAGCAGGGTGGGGTGTCATTTCACCTGGAAAGTGCAAGGAGCCAAGGACCTCCCTCCCTGAGCCAAGGGACTGTGCTACCTGGCCAGGTAACTATGCTTTTCCCATGTTTTTTGAAATGTGCAGATCAAGAGACTCCCTCATGTGCCTACACCACCAGGTCCCTGGGTTTTAAGCACAAAACTGGGCAGCTGTTTGAGCAGACACTGAGCTTGCTGCAGGAATTTTTTTCATACCCCAGTGGTTCCTGGAACCCCAGTGAGACAGACCGTTCACTCCCCTGGAAAGGGTACTTGCTCAGTGGGTCCCACTATCATGGAGCCCAGCAAGCTAAGAACCACTAACTTGAAATTCTTGCTGCCAGTGTTGTATTTTTAGCGAGATAAGAAGATCAGCACCAAGACATAAGTATGACGAATTGCAGGGTCTTTATTGCCGGCGACCACGGAGGACTCATGTCTCTCCAACCCGTGGCCCCAAGTTGAGGGAGAACTGGGCTTTTATGCTAAACAACACTTTTGGGGGGCTGGGGATTTTCCGGGGGCGGGGACTGGGGATCTTTGCAAATAGACAGTTTGTACAGAAGCCAAGGTCAGCAGTTAGAGACAGTGAAAACTCCCAATATCAGTAAGCAAGCAGTTTGTTCAGAAGCCAAGGCCAGCAGCTAAGACAATGAGGGTTTCTTCTCAGGGTCCGTGTGATCCTGAGCGGCGAGTTCTTGAATTCCATTGAAATGAGGCTGGTGTCTGCACCTGGCGTTGGCCTGATTAATCGTAGTGACTTATCACTAGCCTGTGAGCCTGCACGTAGCCTGTGAGCCGGAGAAGCCCTTACATTTTAGCCTGGCTGAAGCCATTTTCCTTGCCGCATCACATTCCCCCCTGTTCTTATGTACAGGAATTAAATCATTAATTCCTTTTGTGGTATGGCAGTATACTGAAATTTTAACACCATTAGCTTTACTGAATCTATTCTATTTTGTATGAACTTGAGTAATAAGTTTAAAAGACATTGGCTGAGTATGAGTCCCAGTAAAAGCAGGACTAGAGCACTTATTAAACCAGTGAGAAGGGATGTAAGCCAAGGGGACCAAGAGAACAATTTCTGGTGCCAATTTTTGATGCCTCTCAAAGTTGTTTTTTTAGTATCGAGATTCTGTCTGACAAGAGAAAGGCTTTCTCAGACAAGGCCTGTGTTAGCATAAAAACAACATTGTTCATTAAGGGCTGCACATAATCCCGCTTGTTTTAGCAACAGTAAATCTAATCCCCTTGTATTTTGGAATTTTAGAGGGTTACAGGAACCGGTGGCGCATGGGTTCGGGGGGAGGCCTCGGGTAAGTGAAATGAAAGTGTCCTTATTTACAACATGTCCTGGTATAGTAGAAATGGACTCACAACCCCAATGGGGGCAAAAGAACTCATTTAAGTTATTACAATCTTATTTTCTATTTGGTGTGGATCCCGGGCACAGATATAGTTTCATAGCTTGGAGATTTTTCTCATAATCTCTGTTACCACATTTAATTATGGGGCCTGTGGCCCAGGCCCTGGCCTGCCATGGGCCTTTAAGGAGGGCACATAAGTCTAGGGAGAAAGTCACTGACTGCCCGGGGGCATACTTTAGGGTTAAATTTTTAAAGATTGATTCTCCTTCAGTTATGGAGTTAGCAAATTGTTTCATTGACTCTTTTGTGAGGACCCATTGGTAGTAGATAGGTTTTAAGGGAGGCTTACTATAAGGATTTACAACAGATTAGGGAGGCGAGGATGGTGACCGCGAAGAGCGCACAAGTCTTAGCTTTTGTGAACCGGGAGATGGGTGTACAACTCTCCATTGTTCCTCCTGCGGGGCTGCCTTGGCATGTGTGTGATGAATTCAGGCCGTCAGTCCGTCCACCGTGAGTGTGGTGGGTGTGGTCAGAATAACTGTGCAGGGTCCCTTTCAACGAGGAGTGAGGCCGGAGGTGGCGAATCTCTTAACAAGGACAGAATCTCCAGGCTGGAAGGGGTGTGTTGGCTGCTCTATGAGGTCCAATGGGGTGGGACGGGTGTTCTTAATGAGCTGGTGTACCTGTGATTGAACAGACTGGAGCACCTGTAAGGACTTAAGGAGTGTATGATTACGGACTTCAGCATGCACGGTATCCGAGGATCTGGGGAGTAAGGGAGGGGCCCTACCGAACATGATTT
>PVKP010039841.1:0-19855 GCA_004027715.1 Plecturocebus donacophilus
TGGGATTACAGGTGCCCACCACCACACTCAGCTAATTTATATATTTTTAGTAGAGATGGGATTTCATCATGTGGGCCAGGCTAGTCTTGAACTCCCGACCCCAAGTGATCCACCCGCCTCGGCCTCCCAAAGTGCTGGGATTAAAGGGGTGAGCCACTGCACCTGGCCTCCCCCCTGTATTTTTATGCCTAGGTTGGAAGTGCTCTCTGTCTGGGGGCCACGTGGAAAGATGGATCAAGGATGGCAGCACCAATGCTCCCAACAGCAGCCTGGCTGCAGATCAACTGGTCTGGAGCTAAATCTTGCTGGATTTAACGCACAGCCTGATTATTGTCTGGAAAGTTCTGGAGAGAAACTCAACCCACCTGTCTTTCCAGGCAGGTATTTCCTTCGAGCCCTTTGAACCCTGGCCCCTGCTGGGGAGCAGCCCCTGCCTGGGTTTAGGTTCTGCAATTGGCATGCAGGTCAAAGTGCATCAGAGGTGTGCCAGCACAGAGGCCAGGGCCCTGACTGGTGCTTTGCGTGCCGTTATCCTGGAGTTGCAGGGAGGAGCAGGCACTGGAATTTTGAAGACACTTCCCAGGCGAGGGCCGTGCACAGCCAGGGGTGACCGGCTCAGGAGCTGAGTGGAGGTGCTGGGAGGAAGGTGAGAATTGGACCCTGATCTCACCAGCCAGGTGCTGCTTCAGGCCGGGTCCCAGAAACACCTGTAAGGCAGGTCACAGAGGTGAAGGACAACTCAGGTCCCAAGAAGTCGAGAAGAGAGCCAGCCAGGGAGCAGGATTAAAAGTTAGAGCTGGGCCAGGTGAGATGGCTCACGCTTGGAATCCCAGCACTTTGGGGGCCAAGGTGGGCAGATCACCTGATTTCAGGAGTTCAAGACCAGTCTGGCCAACATGGTGAAACCCCATCTCTACTAAAAATACAAAAATTAGCCAAGTGTGGTGGTGCACGCCTCTAATTCCAGCTACTTTGGAGGCTTAGGCAGGAGAATCACTAGAAATCAGGGAGCAGAGGTTGCAGTGAACTGAGATCACACTATTGCACTCCAGCCTGGGTGACAGAGCAAGAAAAAAAAAAGAAAGGAAAGAGGAAAGGAAAGGAAAAGAAAGAGGGAAGGGGAGGGAGGGAAGGAAGAAGGAAGGAAGGATGGAAGGAAGGAAGGAAGGAAGGAAGGAAGGAAGGAAGGAAGGAAGGCTGGCTCTCTCTCTAAAACTCACTAGGAACAAACTCCAAAGACAGCATCTCTCAGGTGAGCTCAGGACGTGCTCTGAGTATTTTGAAAATCAGAACTTGTTGAGGCCCAGTCTGTGAGTGTCTGTGTAAAGTTGCATTTTTCAGAACAAGATTTCCTGTATAAAAATAATACTTTCCTGAGCAGGATGTCTCAAAAAAAAAAAATGAAAGAAAGGAAAAGAAAAAGAATAATAGTAATACCAAAAACCAAACCCCAAATGTCAGTGCTCAGAGGTTTGGAATGGACGACTTCTGCTCTGGAAGGAACTATCTGGAAAGATGGCAGACGGGACCAGTTTCTCTCTGGGAAATGAGACTGGACTGATGTCAGAATTCCCTGCTGGTTGCAGGCTCTCCTAGCTCCTGGGAGTGACAGAGAGATGGCTTCCGTGGGCAGCCGCTATGGATGGAGCCTTTATCAGGTATCTTGAATTCCAAGCACCAGCCTTATATTTGCAAGCTGAGCCTGCAAGGTGACGGACGTGGAGCTGCACCTGTGAAGTGCTAAGTCCCCATCTACTGGGCGGCACAGAGGGGCAGAGGGAAGGTGGAGAGCCCCCCGCCCTCTCCCTCCACCCCTCCCCCAGCCAGCTAAAGCAGCTTAGGAAGGGCCACGCTCTGAAACAAGGGCCAGGAGCAGGCCACGTGTGAGCATCTGAGGGCATGATCAGTCCTGTGCCTGCAGCCTCCTTGCCTGCCTGGCTGGTCCCTGAGACCAAGCAAGGCCCTTTCTCCCCACCAGCGGGAAACATGCTGCCACCGGAGGGGTGGCAAAGGGTTTGGGGGCAGTTGAAAACATGGTGTGCTATTTCCATAAATGCTGATGAGCTTCTATTAGTGGTTGACACATCATTCAAGAGGTACCTTTTGAACCTCAAAATGCCTAACACCATCAGGAGGCAGCCGCTCCCTGCTTTGATAGAGGTGAGTGCTCCAGAGGTGGCAGAGGGGCTTTGCACCCTGGCTTTGGGGTGGCCGCAGAGGCTCTGCAGAGGGTGCTTCATTATGGCCCAGGCATGGCCCCAACCTCCACCCTCACCTGGGGTTACCCACTGTGCCCACTTCTCGGGGGCAGGAAGTGAGCCTATGAGAGGTTAAGGGGCTTCCCCAGGCCTTTCAATACTCAGTGGTAGAGCTGGGATTTGAACCCATAGCCTTGCCTCACACCGCACCTGGAGCTAGAACCAGCTACGTGTTTGGGCTCTCAAAGGCCAGCTGTCGGTTGTGAACAATGCAGGGACAACAGAGATGGGCTCTTGAAATGAACCTGTGACTTCTGGCCAGATCCGGCAGCTCACGCCTGTCATCCCAACATTTTGAGAGGCCACGGCAGGGGGATCGCTTGAGGTCAGGAGTTCAAGACCAGCCTGACCACCATGGTGAAACCCCATCTCTACTAAAAATACAAAAATTAGCCAGCCATGGTGGTGCATACCTGTAATCCCAGCTACTCAGGAGGCTGAGGCAGGAGAATCACTTGAATTCAGGAGGCAGAGGTTGCAGTGAGCCGAGATCACACCACTGTCCTCCAGCGTGGGCAACTGGAGACAGGGTCTCACCATGTTGCCCGGGCTGGTTTCGTACTCCTGGGCTCATCAAGGTATCCTCCTGTCTTGACCTCCCAAAGGGCTGAGATTACAGGGGTGATCTGTCATCAGAGAAAATGTCAGTCCTTTGTTGGATGAAGTCATGCCAGGCTGGAGTCTCATAATCCACTGTGCTTCCCTCACCAACGGCAGACCTGAAATAGGGCATTGCATAGAGACACCTTGACATTCTGTAGATGCACGCCATTTCTCATGGGCGAGCGCTGATTAGTCATGTACCACACATGTGCCGAATAATGTGGGGCAGATGAGAAACCACAGGCCATTCCTGCCCCTGGGGCCAAATTCCTCCATGGGAAGTCAGGACTGGAAAGAACAGCAGGAGACGAATACGATCAAGCATCAGATGGACGCTCCCCTTCTCTCATTTCTGCGTTTCTCTTAAAAGCTCTCATTTCAATCACAAGAGTCCACCCAAGGTGGGCAAGGTGGCTCACACCTGTAATCTCAGCACTTTGGGAGGTCAAGGCAGGAGGATTCCTTGATGAGCCCAGGAGTATGAGATCAGCATGTGCAACATAGTGAGACCCTGTCTCTATAAAAAACAACAACAACAAAAATTAGCTGAGTGTGGTGGCATGCACTTGTATTCTCAGGTACTTGGGAGACTGAGGTGGATCGCTTGAGCTCGGGAGGTCGAGGCTGCAGTGAGCTGAGATCGTGCCACTGCACTCCAGCCTGGGTGACAGTGTGAGACCCTGTCTCTGACCAAAAAAAAAAAAGTCCACCCCAGGCTCCCCAATGCTGGGCAGGCTTCCCACCTCCCTCTACCAGCTCCCACTCCATCACGCCATGGATGTTTCTCTAGCGCCCTCCACGGGTCGGTCTCTGAGCTGGGTGCAAGCGTATTTAAGGGGAAAAAGAAGTCAGTTTCTGTCTTCTGAGAGCTGACAGTGTAACAGCAGTGAACCCAATAAGCAACCACAATAAAATACTCAGCAGTGGCAGACTGCGATAGGGGCTACCTGGAGAAGGAACAGGGTACCCCAGCAGAGAGGAATGGCAGAAACTAAAGCTGCACAAGACTGGGGCATCAGGAAGTTCTCTGCTCAGGGTGTGCACGCCCAGCGCCTCTTAGAGGCTTGAAGCTTGATGAACACATTTGAAGGTAACGGAAAGAAAGCGGTCAACAGAGGAGAAAGGGTCCAAAGTGGAGCAAATAGGCTGAGCACAGGGGCTCATGCCTGTCCTCTCAGTGCTTTGGGAGGCCGAGGTGGGAGGTTTGCTTGAGCCCAGGAGTTCAAGACCAGCCTGGACAACATAGAAAGACCCCATCTCTACGGAAAAAATATATATTTTTTGAGACAGAGTCTCGCTTTGTCGCCCAGGCTGGAGTGCAGTGGCATGATCTCAGCTCACTGCAACCTCCACCTCCCGGCTTCAAGTGATCTCATGCCTCAGCCTCCCAAGCAGCTGGACTACAGGGGTGTATCACCAAACCTGGCTAATATTTTTGTATTTTTAGGAGAGATAAGGTTTCACAGTGTTGGCCAGGGTAGTCTTGAACTCCTGACCTCAGACAATCCACCTGCCTTGGCCTTCCAAAGAGCTGGGATTATAGGCACAAGCCACCATTCTCAGCCCAGAAAATAATTTTTTTAACCATTTTTTTTTTTGAGATGGAGTCTCACTCTGTAGCCCAGGTTGGAGTGCATTGACGCAATCTCGGCTCATTGCAACCTCCGTCTCCTGGGTTCAGGTGATTCTCTTGCCTCAGTCTCCTGAGTAGCTGGGGTTATGGGCACCCGCCACCATGCTCGGCTAATTTTTTTGTGTATTTTTTAGTAGAGACAGGGTTTCACCATGTTGGCCAGGCTGGTCTCAAACTCCTGACCTCAGGTGATCTGCCCGCCTCAGTCTCTCAGAGTGCTGGGATTACAGGTGTGAGCCACCACGCCCGGCCAATTTATTTATTTATTTATTTTAAAGCAAAATGAAACAAAGTGGGACCAAGGAAAATCTGACTGAAAGAGAGCCTGGTATTCGATAATCAAAACCCTTTCCAAAATGGAAGGATCAAAGCTCTGTCTGAAGGTGACCAATGAGGTCCTGGGACAATCAGCCAGCCAGCTCCTGAACCAAAAGGTAGGAACAAGTCCCAGCTGGTAGTACAAGTTCAGCTCCCCGAAGCCTCCTGTGCCATTTATGGGCCATTTCTGCATGTAAAACAGGAAATTAGGGCATTAAAAATGATGAACGAGCCAAATTAGCCCATCTGTCTCTCGCAGAATCCCCCGGGCTACGGTAACTGTGACCCTGGCCAGCCCCTGAGAACTGAGAGGCAGGCAGGCTGCAGGGCTCCTATGCCCACGGTGCCTGACTCTGCCTCTCTGGGAGACTGAGCCCGGAGCAGGACTCTGCAGAGAGCTGCCTCCGCCAGAGCAGTGGTGGGCATGGTGGGGATGGGCAAGATGGCAGTGTCCGAAGCTTTCCCAGGGACACCTCTGGGAGAGGAGAAGAGCAATCTCCTTCTGGGAGACCCCAGCAGCCCTGCACCCAGGGGCTCAAACAGTGGCACCAGGACCCAGATTGTCATGAGAGGCCCAGCTGTCCTTGGAGTGGCATTCTTTCTCAGGCAGGCTCTGCCCAGTGGTGCCAAAGGTGACCACAGTTTCAGACCCAGCCTCAGCTCAACGAGAGGGGCTTGTTAAGCAGTTCCCCACCATATCTTGGAATTCATTCTGATTGACTGGTTCAGCTTAGCTCACTGCCCACCCCTTAGCCAATCACAGTGGCCTGCAGCTGCACCCCAGGCTCCCCAGTGCTGGGCAGACTTCTGGAGGACTTCTGGGGTGGACTTCTGTGCTCTCATTGGCTGGCCAGTCCTGGGTAGTACCCACTCCCTACTGGAGCTCTACCTAAATCACATGGACTGTGAGTCATGGGTGGGTCCCCCAGAGAAAAGCAGGGTGCCTTGGACAAAGCGAACAACAAGACTGCCCACTACAGCTGGGACAAGAGGCGTGTGAAGGGGGGAAACGAAACCGCAATGGAAAGGAAAAGCCCCCAAAGAGAAGTGTTAGGGCTCAGAGAAGGAGGGGGACCCCAACGGATCTAGAAGAATCCGTAATGGGCCCGGCATAGAGCCTCCCTCCCAGCACTTTGGGAGGCTGAGGCGGGAGGATCACTTGAGCCCAGGAGTTTGAGACTAGCCTGGGCTAGTGAGATGGTATCTCTACAAAACATTATATGTATATCTATATATATAGATATATATGTAGCCTGGCCTGGTGGCATACACCTGTGGTCCCTGCTACTCTGGAGGCTGAGGCGGGAAGATCACTTGAACCCAGGAGTTCGAGGCTACAGTGAGCTATGATTGCACCATTGCACTGCAGCCCGGGTGACAGAGACAGAATCTGTCTTTTCTTTTCTTTTTTAAATGGAGATGGAGTTTCACCATGTTGCCCAGGCTGGTCTTGAACTCCCGACCTCAGGTGATCCGCCCACCTCAGCCTCCCAAAGTGCTAGGATTACAGGTGTGAGCCACCGTGCCCAGCCCTTTTTTTTTTTTTTTTTCAAAAAAAAAAAGAAAAAAGAAAGAAAAAGAAGAGTGTCATGGAAGGGGTGACATTTGGATGGTTGGAAAGACTGGGGAGTTCTCATGAGCAGTAACCACTGGGCCATTTTCTACCCTGCGCTTTCTCTCTCCTGCAGGTACCTTTTTCTTAATTACACCCAGAGAGTATAGCAAAGTGGATGCTAGTGATATTTATTTTCTGCTCTGAGCCCAGCACAGGTAACTCACCGGGGGCATCTTTCTTAATGAGGGAAGAAAAATGTCAGAACAGCGATCAGCTACGATGCACCCAGTGGACTTAAAAATAAGCAAAAATAACATGAAAATTTATTTTGTATTAGCTGGCTGTATATATCATCCAAGATTACGAGAGCAGGCTTTTCTTTGTGCCATGGTGAGATCTGTTACTAGGGGCTTCTTCGAGGTGGACGTGCTTCACAGACGGGATATTCATTCTGGGGATCCTTTCATTCAGTGTAAAACCCGAGGGGAAGTTGGAGGCTCAAGCCTATCTGTTCCAGCCAGGGTGCCAGCTTCCTTCTGGTGTTTTGAGTCCGTATCCTCCACCCTTACGGTGGTGCATCCTCACCCGCATCTGAGGTGACCCCTTTTATGTGTATTGGAGCCTTTGAGGGTAGAGGAGAAGTCCCTGCCCCTTAATAATAACGCAACCCTCTGTGAGCTCATGTTACCCTTACACAAACCTGCAGGTAGGGATTCTCACCCCTGTTTACCAGAAGAGGAGAATGAGGCTTGGGTGGGGTTATCTGCTGATCTGCTGTGCTACACAGCCTCCCTAGCTGCTCTGTCAAGGCCAGACATTGGCTGGGCGCAGTGGCTCACTCCTGCAATCCCAGCACTTTGGGAGGCTGAGGCCAATGGATCGTTTGAAGCCAGAAGTTCAAGACTAGCGTGGCCAACATGGGAAAACCCCGTCTCTACTAAAAATATGACAATTAGCCAGGCATGGTGGTGTGATCTGTAATTGCAGCTACTTGAGAGGCTGAGGCACGAGAATTGCTTGAACCCAGGAGGCGGAGGTTGCAGTGAGCCGAGATCATGCCACTGCACTTCAGCCTGGGCAACGGAACAAGATTCCACCTAAAAACAAAAAACAAAACAAAACAACAAAAATTTAAAAAACAAAAACCAAACAATTGATGTGATGGTACATGCCTGAAATCCTAGCTATTTAGGAGGCCGAAGTGGGAGACTCACTTGAGCCCAGAAGTTAAAGGCTGCAGTGAGCCAGGATCATGCCACTGTACTCCAACCACAGCAACAGAGCAAGACTGTCTCTTAAGAATAACAATAACAATAAAAATTAAAATTTTAAAAAGCCGGCTGCAGTGGCTCACACTTGTAATCCCGGCACTTTGAGAGGCCGAGGCGGGTGAATCGTTTGAGGTCAAGAGTTTGAGACCACCCTGGCCAACATGTTGAAACCCATCTCTACTTAAAAAAAAAAAAAATACAAAAAATTAGCTAGGCATCGTGTGCGTGGCGTGCGACTATAGTGCCAGTTTCTTAAGAGGCTGAGGCAGAAGGATCACTTGAACCCAGGAGGTGGAGGTTGCAGTGAGATTGCATCCCTGCACTCAAGCCTGGGTGACAGAGCGAGACTCCATCTCAAAAAAAAAGAGTCTAGCCCAGAGCCCAAGCAGGGAGGCCGTGGATGCATTCTGTCCAATGACTGAATGAATGGGTCATGGGTCCCCGCCCGTGTGTGGACTGTGTGCTCCTAAATCATTTCTGAGGCTGGGTGCACAGAAGGAGCTCTCAATGAGGGCTTGATGCCAGCCAGAGGGTCTGCAGAGAGGAGGGGACTAACTCCTCCTCCCTAATTCCAGGCCAAGGCAGGAGGGGGATGAAAAGACTCGGAGGAGGAAGTCCTTGAAGTAATGAAATGAAAGTAATCCTGACTGGCTTCATTTAGAGCAGTTCAGAGGAGGAAGAGCCGAGAATGAAATGAAGCCCGTCCCCAGCTCCCCAGGGCTCAGCTGCTCTCCTTTCTCCGGCAACACGGTGTAGAATGCTTGGGGCCCCACTGCCACTGGACCACTTGGGAGAGGTGAATGGTACTCACCTCGCCTCTTCTGCAGCCGAGAAGTGGGGAGGATACATCGAGAGGAAAACAGAGAGGAGAGACAGAGATGGTGAAACACGAGAAAGGAAGAGAACTGGTACTTAGCACAGGAGACACAGAAGGAGGCTGGAGAGGTGGAGTGGGTCCAAGAAAGAGAGGGGCTGGCACTCTCCCCTCTGCCCTGCACACCCCCTGTACCCTCCTCCACTGGCTCTGTGTACCCCTGCACAGACTCCATCTACGGATTCTTCACTCTGCCTTCTGGGCAGTTGGACCTGGGAGGCCCTAGCAGGAGAGTAGCTGGGGTGGGGGTTCCCTGGGCTCCTCCTTCTTCTTCGGTTACCACTGCTATCAGGGAGGGCTCCCTACACAGCCACCTTGGCCTGCATCAGGGAACGCCTCCTCCCGCAGCCCTGAGGCCCCAGGCATGGGAACAGCCCACTGCCGCTACACCACGGTACCCACTACTCCTGGGGTCCGCTGTGCAAACAGTCATTCATTAAATGCCGCCTGGATGGCCAGAAGGGAGCAAGCCACCTGCTCCCCGCTGGGTCCCAGATGAAACAGGGGCATCCGGGGCTTTTAAGCTCCAGGCGGAGAAGAACCCATGTATGGAGGAGAGGGGCCTGTGTCTCCGATTCGAGAGGCTGTCCTAACTTCAGAGGTCACACACTATCCCTTGAGCAGAGCATGGCCTCTTTCAGAAGGCAGCAGCCAGTACAGCCTGCTCAGAAGGCCCCGGCCTCTGCTGAGCACCCACGAATGGCTGCTTTTTGTTGATTTTTTTGTTTGTTTGTTGTTGTTGTTGTTTTTTGAGATGGAGTCTCACTCTGTCACCCAGGCTGGAGTGCAGTGGCACAATCTCGGCTCACTGCAACCCCTGTCTCCCAGGTTCAAGCAATTCTGCTGCCTCAGCCTCCCGAGTAGCTGGGGTTACAGGTGTGCACCACCATGCCCAGCTAATTTTTGTATTTTTAGTAGAGACAGGGTTTCACCATGTTGCCCAGGCTGGTCTTGAACTCCTGACATCAGATGATCTACCCGCCTTCGTCTCCCAAAGTGCTGGGGTTACAGGCGTGAGCCACCGCACTGGGCCGAGAACGGCTGTTTGATGAGTGAGTCCCAGGCTCAGCTGCAGCTGTCTTCAGAGGACAACCCTTAAGATAAATAAATAAAGCCTCCCCTGACTGTGCATGCTCCAAGCCCTATTTTTAGAATGTAGGACAACTTTCTCCCGGAATAGACAAGACATGCTAATCCAGGAGGGAGGTCTGGGAGAGATGAAGATGTCGAGTCCAGATATGAATTAGTTGTGAGTATATTATTTGAAGAAATGTTGAACAGCTAGGCAAATATTTGATACCTTGGAATTGGAGTCGGCATTTTCACAGGCAGAGTGCCGGCAGCTGCGGAGACGTCCTCCTTACTGGTGTGTACCTGACTATCACACCCGGTGCTGCAGGCCACCTTTGCGGGACACTGAGAAGCAATTAAAGCTGCCTGCCTGCTGGAATCGCACACAGCCATGCACTGGGTCTGGGTCTCCAGGACGGTGCTTGGCATGTGAGCGGGGCCAAATCACTTTTTCTTTTATAAAGAAATATTTATTTTCCTTAAATATCATCATCTTATTAAAGGGATGAGGTTTCTGCCTCAGTGGGGCTCCTTTTTTTGGAAAGAAAACATGATCTGTGGTTTGGACTCTCTAGTCTGTGACAATGTAGAGGGGGTACCCAGAAAAGCCACCCACCTTCCCTTGGCTCAGGAAACAGGCCTTGGCTGTAAGGCAGGAGCTATGGGGACCTCCAGGTTTGGAGGCAGCTGTGGGAATTAACTAACCTCTGGGAGCCTAGAGGGAAAACTCCGGGGAACTATATATGATTCCAGGGGGCGTGGTCAGCAGGGTGGCCGACCCATCTGAACACCAGGTACCTCATCCAGGAGTGGGGGCTGCCATTGGCATCCCCAGTTTACAGTGAGGGAAGCAGAAAATGAGCGATGTGGCCAACACAAGTGATGTCAGAGCTGAGCCCGGGCATGACGGAGGGAGTCTGGGAAGTGGTTTGCAGACGACCCCATGGGCTTTACCACAGCAGCAGCTCATACTCTTCTCTCTCTTGTCTGGGCCTGGGGCTCTACCTGCCTTGCTCAGGCCTCAGTCCCCAGGCTCAGAGGACTCCAGTCCCCAGGACATTGCTCCCTTCCACTCTCCCTCCCCATCCACCCCCTCCGAGCCTATGGCGGGCGCGTTCTGCAGGGATCACGCCTTGCTCTTTATGGTGAAGGCGATCTGCAAGTGCTCCTGGTGGGAGCCTGGCCCGCCTCTTTCCGCACCCCCGCCAGCACCCGCCTCACCCCCAGCCGGCTCCGAGGTTAATTCTCTGCCAGTGTGCAAAGACTCACGGCTGCCCCCAAACTGCAGCCTCGTGCCCGCAGCCTCGCGCCTTACCGGCAAGGCCTGCTTTCTGAGCCAAGGGAAAGTGGGAGCCTTTCGAAGACTCCATAAGGCACGGGCTTCTAGGAACCCCACTTTGGAGAAGAGAAAACCGGGTCAGAGAGGGACGCACGTCACCCCCTGGGCTTGGCGCCGGCCACCGAGGCTGGCTCCCTGGGGACGCGGGACGGAGCGGGGACGCCGAGCAGTGCCGGAGGCCGTGGGGGGCTTCTCCGGGGCGCGGTGCTGGCGCGGGGACGCTGGGTGGGGTCTGAGCACCTGCCCGGCCCGGCCTTCCCGCGTCGCAGCTGCCCGGGCGCTGCCACCAGATGGCAGCAGACGCTTTGCGATCGCGCGGCCCGGAGGGCGCCAGGCCGGGTCGCGGCCGGATCGGGGGGAGCCCACCCGTTGCGCGGCTCCGGGCGCAGGGTCGCCTTCTCCCGCCGCTCCCCTAGCCTGCGCCGCCCAAGCCTCCAGGAGCCTGCCGAGCCGCACCCAGCCCGCCCTCGGGCCGCCACCTCGAGCTGCTCCTGACGCGCTGATTGGCGTGGACGAGCCGGGTCCCCCAGCCACCGACCCCCGCGGGGAGGACGCGGAGCGGGCGGGGACTGCGGCTGGGGACGCCACCGAGACCTCTCGGGTCAGCCTCGCTCAGCCCCTCTAGGGGAGGGGCGTCACCCACACGACCCCCGAGGATGCCGGCCCGGGTGGGCTGCAGAGGGCAGAGCGCTACCCTGCCGGGTGTCCCCGCCGCAAGGCCGGCGCTGGGCTCCCGGAGCCCCACCACGCCCGACGGCGCGCAGAGCCTGGAAGAGAGGGGCTTGGGCGAGCATGGATACAGGCCCCGTGAGCAAGTCAGGGCGCCTCTGAGCTGGCTTGGGCTAGGGTGTGAAGGATGGAGGCTACAGAAAGGGGGAGAGTGGCCAGGCTCCCACCTCGGGGAGATCGCCTGGCCCGTCAAGGGCAATGCATTGCATAGGAGCACAAAGATGGACCAGCGGACTCTGGGGGCTACCACGGGGACTGGGCAAAGCAAGGGCTGAAAGACCACTGATTGGGTTCCATGCTCACTACCTGGGTGACGGGACCACTGGTATCCCAAACCTCACGGTACACCCATGTAACCAACCTGCACGTGTACTCCCGAATCCAAAATCGACGTGGAAATTATTACTATTATATTTTAAACAGCAATTCAGGACGGGAGCAGAACGGGATGGAGGTTCGAGTGGGGGTGGGGGGCCACGACCTGGGATCTGGAATCTTCTTTGCCAGGGGACGGAGGGCGAGAGTTGGGGGTGCCCGGGGACCTCTAGCGGGACTTTGCGCTCCACAGATCGGGACACTGCAGCCCAGAGCAGCCGTGGGCATCTGGGCGTCAAGGAGGAGGTGGGGCGAGCGCAGGGAAAACAGGGGAGGCGTCTCCATTGTAGCCTTTAAGCAGCTAAAAATAAAGTGCCTCGCGGTGGACGCTGTACAGCCCACTAAAAAGAACGACTTCATCGGGCCGCGCCATGGAAAGCCCACCTGGTCATGCCCTCCTGCTCTCAGCCCGGCCACTCTCCGCTGCCCCTCGGCCTGGAGCCAGGCTGCTCGCGGGCGGGATGGTGGCACTGCCAGTCTCAGGCCCATCAGCAAGGCCACCCGCGAGCCAGGAGCAGGGGCTGCACTGCCTACGATTGGGCGCCTACTGTATGCACATTGCAGTTTCACGCATTTATTCACGAGCCCTTAGAATAAAAACAATGAAATAAAACAAAATACAATGAAGGGAAGTGAAACAATAAAAAATTAAAAGACTGTTATGGCGTGGAATCTAAACTTAAGTTCCATTTCTGGCTGTCATTCCTCTCTGGGCTGGGTCACTTCGCCTCTCTGGGTCTCCCCAAAGTTTTCATTAAACTGGTTTTTTTTTTGTTTTTTGAGACAGTCTTGCTCTGTTGCCCAGGCTGGAGTTCAGTGGTGTAATCTCTGCTCACTGCAACATCCATCTCCCAGGTTCAAGTAATTCTCATGCCTTCTAAGTAGCTGGGATTACAGGCACCCACCACCACACCTGGCTAAAATCTATATCATGTCTTGTTTTTTGTTTTTGTTTTGTATTGTTTTTGAGATGGAGTCTTGCTCTGTCCCCCAGGCTACAGTGTAGTGATGCAATCTCGGCTCACTGCAACCTCCACCTCCCAGGTTCAAGCCTAATGTTTATAGTTTTAGTAGAAATGGGATTTTGCCATGTTGGCCAGGCTGGTCCGAAACTCCTGGTCTCAAGCAGTACGTTCCCCTTGGCCTCCCAAAGTGCTGGGATTATAGGTGTGAGCCACCGTGCCTGGCCGTATCCTTCATTAAACAGGAATATTAATGCACACTCACAGGGTTGCTGCAGACATTTAAAAGGAAGAAAATAAGGGGCAGGGTGTGGACTGGGACCCACTAGCCTTTTCTCAGGGTCTTCAGGCCCAGGACCTCACTGCCTTTATTTTATCTTATATTTTCTCACTTTGTTTGTACTTTACTTTGTAAGAACCTGACCCTAATGCTGACCTGAGCCCTGCATGTTCCTGCTTTCCGGTCTGTAAGTCTTGAACACACTGTGAGTAGGTAGTTGGGGTGGGGGTTAGGGGCTCTCTATCAGGCCCTCCGATCTGCCCCTTGCCCCAGAAAGAACCCAGCAGCTCAGCCCTCTGTGATCTGTCCCTGTGCACAAGGCTGGCTCCACTTCCTGGGCCTCCTTGACCTTAATAAACAAAGGTCTCCTACAAGCAGATAACAAAAAGGCAAACAACTCCATGGAAAACTGGGCCAAGACAGGACCAGGCAATTCACAGAAGGGGCACTCCAGGCATCCTACAGGCATGGGCAAAGACGTTCAGACTCTTGAAGTGTCAAGAACACTCCTGCCAGAACAGCACCCGTGACAATGACAAAAATGCAAAAGAGCGCTAGCATCTAAGGCAGATGAGGTTGTGGGGACGCAGGCACCTATCCTGGCCATTGCCAGCGGGAGGACAAATTGTTACATGTTGCGCAAAGTAACTGAAATTTTTATTATAATTAAAAATTTCTGTGAGGCCAAGCACAGTGGCTCACACCTGTAATTCCAGCACTTTGGGAGGCCTAGGTGGGAGGATCACTTGAGGTCAGGAGTTCCAGACTAGCCTGGCCGACACAGTGAAGCCCAGTCTCTACCAATAATAGAAAAATTAGCTGTGCGTGATGGTGTGCACCTGTAGTCCCAGCTACTCAGGAGGCTGAGGCAGGAGAATCGCTTGAACTCGGGAGGCGGAGGTTGCAGTGAGCCGAGATCACGCCATTGCACTCCAGCCTGGGCGACAAAGCAAGACTACATCTCAAATCAAAACAAAACAAAACGGCCAGGCGCAGTGACCCACGCCTGTAATCCCAACACTTTGGGAAGCTGAGGCGGGCGGATCACCTGAGGTCAGGAGTTTAAGACCAGCCTGGCCAACATGGTGAAACCGCATCTCTACTGAAAATACAAAAATTAGCCGGGCGTGGTGGCAGGTGCCTACAATCCCAGCTACTCAGGAAGCTGAGGCAGGAGAATTGCTTGACCCCGGGAGATGGAAGTTGCAGTGAGCCAAGATTGTGCCACTGCGCCCTAGACTGAGAGACACAGCGAGACTCCATCTCAAAAAAGAAGAAAAAAAGACTGGGCAAGGTGGCTCATGCCTGTAATCCTAGCAGTTTGGGACGCCGAGATGGGCAGGTCTGGAGATCGAGACCATCCTGGCCAACATGGTGAAACTCTGCCTCTACTAAAAATACAAAAAATTAGCCAGGCATGGTGGCACGTACCATGTAGTAGTCCCAGCTACTCGAGAGGCTGAGGCAGGAGAATTGCTTGACCCCAGGAGGCAGAGGTTGCAGTGAGCCGAGACTGTGCCATTGCACTCCTGCCTGGCGACAGAGCGAGACTTCGTCTCAAGCAAACAAAACAAAAAACAAAACAAACAAAAGTTCTTTAATTCCTTTTTTGATCCACATGTTAAGAAATGGTTGAATTCCCAAGTAAGTATCATGGGTTTGTTTTCCTCAATGATTTTTGAGGGGAGCAGGCAGGGGCAGTGGGGGGCCAGGGACGGTTGGCTTTTTTTAATTGTTGCTTTGTTTTCACTGGGATATGGTCGGAGAAGATAACAGGTGGAATCTTTTTTTTTTTTTTTTTGAGATGGAGTATCTCTCTGTCCCCCAGGCTGGAGTGCAGTGGTATGATCTCTGCTCACTGCAACCCCTGCTTCCCCGATTCAAGCAATTCTTCCACCTCAACCTCCCTAGTAGCTGGGATTAAAGGTGTCTGCCACCACCCAGCTAATTTTTTTGTATTTTAAATTGAGATGGGGTTTCATCATGTTGCCCAGGCGGGTCTCGAACTCCTAACCTCAAGTTATTCACCCACCTCAGCCTCTCAAAGTGCTGGGATTACAGGTATAAGCCACCATGCCCAGGCTCCTACATCTTAATCTATAGAAATCTACCACTTTCTGAAAGATTTACAAGTCATCACCATTATCCAAAATCAATTGTATTAGAGGAAAAAGAAAAAATGTTCTAGTGTGAATCCACTTGGGGGAGGGAAAAATTTCATACATAATATTATGGCAAGACATGAAATCAAGTACTACAAAAAGACATTTACTTTATCCAATATTTACTGAAATTTAGGTTATAATTGCAACAATGTCATCTTTAAAACAAACAAATATAAGTCCAGTGTACTTTCCCATAGGTATGTTGTGCTTGAATTAAAAGTTTGCTTAAAAATAATAAATATGGCCAGGCGTGGTGGCTCATGCCTGTAATCCAAGCACTTTGGAGGCCAAGGAGGGCGGATCACCTGATGTCGGGAGTTCAAGACCAGCCTGACCAACATGGTGAAACCCTGTCTTAAAAAAAAAAAAGAGTAAAATATTTAAAAAATAATAATAATAATAAAAATAATAAATCTAATCTTGACTTTTGAGAGTATAATTTTTCTAATAAAATCGTGTCATAGTATGACAAGACACCCTTCACTTCACATTTGACTTCTGCAATACTATTACGTTTTGCAAAAGGTAATTGATGGCCTCAGCTATCGTCCTAAGGGCCTCTCTTAATCCTTTGCTATTTGTATCAGTCAGGATTGCATTTGACAGAAACCCAATTTAGCAACTTTAACAAGCTAGGAGCTTATTTTTCTTATATGACAAAAAATCCAAGGGCAAACAGATGGGCTGGTGCCATTGCTCACGTAAAGCATCATGGATGCGGCTCCTCTGGCCCCCGCTTCGCCCTCCTGAAGGTTTCCTCTTTGCTTTCTCAAGGTAGTGGCTGCATCTCCAGGCATCTCATCCACATTCCAATTCAAAGCGGGCATGGCTCAAGGCAAAAAGATTTGAGCCAACTTAGTCTTCCCCTTGTTTACTGGGAAAGCAATAACTTTCACGAAGCGCCACAAGTAGAAGTTTTCATGTTGCGTTGGCGGAAACACCATCACTTCCGAAACACCATCACTTATCTATCCCTAGCTGCAGAGGAATCTGGGGGGTAAGAATTATTTTTTTGAGATGAAGTTTCCTTCTTGTTTCCCAGGCTGGAGTGCAATGGCACAATCTCGGTTCACCGCAACCTCCGCCTCTTAGGTTCGAGTGATTCTCCTGCCTCAGCCTCCCAAGTAGCTGGGCTTACAGTCATGCGCCACCACGCCCAGCTCATTTTGTATTTTTAGTAGAGGTGGGGTTTCACCATGTTAGTCAGGCTGGTCTCAAACTCCTGACCTCAGGTGACCCACCTGCCTCAGCCTCCCAAAGTGCTGGGATTACAGGCGTGAGCCACCGTTCCCGGCCAAGAATTTTTAACTGAATACATTAACACTCTCAGCAAAATTGGGTTCATGTCAGTGAAAAAAGAATGAATATTGGGTAACAGTTGACAACTTCTGTCGCAATAATCAAACCATTTATTTTTATTTCTGTACTAAGACAAGGTCTCTCTGTGTTGCCCAGGCTGGTCTCGAACTTCTGGCCTTAAGAGATCCTCCCACCTTGGTCTTTCAAAGTGTTGGAATTATAGGTGTGAGCCACCAGCACCTCCCCCAATATTACTCTTTCATAAAATCCTACTTCTTTTTTCAAAATGTGTAGTTTTGTAATTGACTTGATTATATTGTATTATGGGATGTTTCTATGATCATTGAGAGGCTGACCATCAAACATGTTGATGCATTTGTCCAGGATAAATGCTAACAGGGAACTGGAAAAAAATGTTTAAGTGGAAAATAATTTTATAAAAGCTCAATTTATTAGTAACTGGATTCAAGTCATGGCTTAACTGCGAATCATAATCATGGCTGTGAAAAATTGGGCAAATTACTCAACCTTTCTGTGCCTCTATTTCCTCACTTGCAAAATAGGAATCATTTCCCAGTTGTCTAGTTCTGCAAAAGAAACTAGTTCAAAAATTTAAAACAAAAACCATTTTGTGGGGCCGGGTGTGGTGGCTCACGCCTGTAATCCCAGCACTTTGGGAGGCCGAGGTGGGTGGATCACAAGGTCAGAAGTTCGAGACCAGCCTGATTTGTGATGAAACCCCCATCTCTACTAAAAATACAAAAATTAGCCAGGCATGGTGGTGCACACCTGTAATCCCAACTACTCAGGACACTGAGGCAGGAGAAATGCTTGAGCCCGGGAGGCAGAGGTTGCCGTGAGCCAAGATCATGCCACTGCACTCCAGACAGATCAAGACTCCATCTCAAAAAAAAAAAAAAAAAAAAGAAAAAAGAAAAAAGAAAAAAAGAGAAAAAACCATTTTGTTTTCTCACAAACTGGTTGGCAGTTTGGTGTGGGCTCAGCTGGATGGC
Source organism: Plecturocebus donacophilus (assembly GCA_004027715.1). Classification (NCBI taxonomy): domain Eukaryota; kingdom Metazoa; phylum Chordata; class Mammalia; order Primates; family Pitheciidae; genus Plecturocebus; species Plecturocebus donacophilus. The sequence continues at coordinate 17,746 of PVKP010039841.1, forward strand.
TCTTCTGCTGGTCTTGCCGTGGGTTACTAACACAGCTCTAGTTATCGAGTAACTCACCTGGGGCTAGATGTTCTAAGATGCCTCACCCACATGTCTGGTTATGGGTGTTTGGCCACAGGTCTTCTGCAGCCCAGCCACGGCTTCTTCACATGATGGTGGAAGTGTTCCAAGAGACCAAGAGTGGAAGCTGTGCAGTCTCTTGAGGCCTAACTTGAAAGTAAGAAAAAGTAATTTTCACAACATACCATTGCCAAAGCAAGTTGCAAAATCAGACCAGATTCATGGATGAAAAAATAAATTCTCCTTGGGAGGCTGAGGAGGCTGGATTGCCTGAGTTCAGGAGTTTGAGACCAGCTTGGGTAACATGGCAAAACCCTGTTTCTTCCAAAAATACAAAAAATTGGCCAGGCTTGGTGGCTTGCACCTGTAGTCCCAGCTACTAGAGAGGTTAAAATGGGAGGACCACTTGAACCAAGGAGGTGGAGGTTGCAATGAGCTGAGACTGAGTCACTGCACTTCAACCTCGGTGACAGAATGAAACCTCATTTCAAAAAAAAAATAAAAACAGGCAGATGCAGTGGCTCTAGCCTGTAATTCCAGTACTTTTGGAGGCTGAGGCGGGTGAATCACCTCAAGTCAGGAGTTGGAGATCAGGCTGGCCAACACAGCAAAACACCATCTCTACTAAAAATACAAAAAAGAAAAAAATGAGCCAGGCGTGGTGGTATGTTCCTGTAGTTCCAGCTACTTAGGAGGCTGAGGCAGGAGAATCACGTGAACCTGGGAAGCAGAGATTGCAGTGAGCTGAGATCGCACCATGGCACTCCAGCCTGGGTGACAGAGTGAGACTCCATTTCAAAAAAATGTTTTTAAAAAAATAGATTCTTTGGGGGAAAATAGGGGAGGGACAGTGGGGGGGGGAGGGACAGTGGGGGGTGGGGAGTTGCGGGGAGATAGCATGGGGAGAAATGCCAGATATAGGTGAAAGGGAGGAAGGCAACAAATTACACTGCCACGTGTGTACCTATGCAACAATATTGTATGTTCTTCACATGTACCCCAAAACCTAACATGCAATAAAAAAAAAATAGATTCTACCTCTTAAAAGAGGAATTGATAAGTCATATTGCAAAAGTTTGCATATGCAAGGATGGGAGAAATTATTATAGTATCTTGACAAACAGATAGTAATAAATCATGACACGTAATTTGTGGTAAGGACCAAAAGAGTTAGTACATGTAAAGTACTTAGAGCCTTAGATGGTTCATCTTAAGAGCTCAGTATTTGTTATTTCTTATCATTATTGTTGCTGCTGCTATTGTTCCAGGAATACTTCTGTTTTTCCAAGCAGTCTCATAATTACAGGGACTTGAATAATAGACACTCAGATAATTGATCCTTTGTATTCAAATACCTTCTATTATAGTTATATTTTTATCATATTCTCTGTGTATTCCTGGGAGTTTGCTTTATGTGTTTGGTTACCACATTATTTGGTGCATACATGTTTATGAAGATTTTAGTTTCTCTGTGAATTGCACTTCCATGTTTCATAATCTCCCTCTCTGCTCAGGACTTTGCCCCTTGGATTCCACATTGACTCATGTTCATACTGCCACTATGCTCCTTTTTTTGTCTGCATTTTCCCATTATCTCCTGGCTCAATAATTAATTTTCAACCTTTCATTGTGTCCTTATTTTAGACATGTCTCATATAAACAGCATCTACTTGGATTTTCTTTTTTCCAATTTGATAGGAAAATTCATAATTTATAATGATAGATGATATATAATGGGTTTAGCCTCTTCCATCTTAATGTATGTTTACTGATTTTATTATGTTTTTCTGCTTTATGCTTACTAAATTATTCTTATTTTCCCTCTCCCATTTACTTTTCCTTTATGGTTAGCTCAGGTTTCTCATCATTCTTTACCTGTATTAATTCAGAAATTCCACAATACTTTTCATTTCCATTAATGGGTACCTTTCCATCGCTAACAGAGAAAGCTGTATTTATTTACAGATTATATTACTTATCTATGGCAGGGTAACACATTACACCAAAACCTAGCAGTTTACAACAAGAGACGTTTGTTATCTCACAGTTT
>PVKP010039842.1:0-19857 GCA_004027715.1 Plecturocebus donacophilus
CTAATAAATATTCCATTTCCCCTGTTTAATCCCAGTCACACTCTTTTTCAGTTTTTACAATATATTGTAAACATTTTGAAATGTAAAACCAGTGTAAGTGGTATGCAAATTTACTCACTATCCTTTTTCATCTTTTTCTTTTTCCCATTCCTTGCTATGGTACCTTCCATTTTCTTGCTCAAAAAAAAAAAAGAAGAATAAAAATAAAAACCTTCAATGTTAACCAGAAAAAGCAGTGTTTTGCCTGTCTCTTAGGAAAATAGAAAAGTCTTCTAACATTTTCCCCCAGAAATGAGACTTGTAGTACTGCTGTTTTCATACATATTTCTTGGTTTCTGTGATTTTTTTGTTCCAAATAATTTTGCATTATTTATTAAGCATTTGAAAATTCATTTCTTTGCAAACAGAGGGAATGATAAGCTTCTCAAATGTGCTACATTACAGGCAGACAATCAAAGGCGATGGCTGGAAAGGCATATTGATGTTATCTCATTTAGCAGAAAAACAACAGATGGTTTCCCAAAAGATACACAGGGAGCTTAGAAAACCAGTTTTTACTGTGTTGGTAAAATAATCAGGAAGTCTATAGCTACATGGCAACATACTCCTATATCCTTGTATGTCTTTAAAATTGCTTCTTCTTTAGAAAAACAGTAATCATGTTTGGCTGTTTTATGAGTGCCATATGTGTCAGCATGATGTATGTGGGAAGAGAATGAACGACAATGAGAGATTCAAAATGCTCTCTAGGTAGCAGTTGTCTGAAGAAGCAGGATGCTTCTTTTTTAGTGAAATTCTTTCCAAGAAGTCATGAAGCTAATTGATTAATTTTTTAGATTTTTCCAGTAACAGAAAGTCGAACATTTCATTCGTTTGCTACCATGTCTTATATTCAGCAAATCCATTTGACTTTTGAAAAATCTACAACCAATTCCAAAATTCTCAGTTTTTTCTAGTATTGTGGCAGGCATTGAAATAGAGTAATTATTCATATTCAAACATTCAAATTACCTGTCATAAAAATCTGGGCCAGTTTATTCTCTTTAATTGGCCTGTTGATGTACAGTAATGGAAAAATCCAGAGTAAGAAATCTTTAGACTTATCCTGTGGCTATGATAGTGATGGTGGCAGAGGAGAATGTTTTATTTGAAATTTACTTGTAGTGAGGAGTTCCAAGAACTAGGAAGTTCAGTTTCTGATATGCAATTTTCTACAGGCAATACAACATAAATGTGGGTGGTTTTAATATGATTATGAATGAAACATGTATATATGAAATATTTCATTAGTAAAACGACTTTATTAGACGTCAACTATTGAAAGAGAATAAAGAGTTATATATGATGCTTCAATTACTCCTGATCTGAATTTACATGTCATTACTCTCTCCTTGCTCACTCAACCTTAGCTATATTGATGTCCTTGCCATTATACAGAAACATCAAGCACACTCCTGTATCAGTGGCCCTGAGCTTGGTATTCCTGCTTCTCTTCCTACAGACATTTCAAGAGAAGTCTTGCACCTTTTTTTGGGGGGGGGGCCAGGCCTTTGCCTCAAGCTTATCTTCTCAGTAAGGACTTCTAGGACCTCTCTATTTAATGTTGTAACATCTCTCATCTTCAACATGGTGTATGACTGGAGCCTGGGGAGCCTTTATAGAGATGAAAGAATAAAGGGATGAGTTCTGTTTTGAACACATTAAAATAGAAATGTTCTAAAGGGAGATAGAAATACAAATCTGTATCTCTCTTTGCTGCACCTACTTCAAGAATAAAGCCTGTTCTTGGCAGATTGTCTATGTTCCAGGAAATGTAATCACTCTGAAGGATGTACAGTGATTGTGAAGGCCACAGAAGGGACCTGCAGAGAGACCTCAACTACACCAATGTAGCACTCAGTCTCCTTGGGAAGAGAAATAAGAGGCTCTGGGTTGATAAATGATGGAGTAAGAGAAAGGAGCTGGCTACCATTTGCACTATCTGTAGTCATGTAAGGAAAGTAACCAAGGGTGTTACACTGGGCTTTTGTTACAAAATGAAGTTTGTGTGTGCTCACTTTCCCATCAAGGTTGTTATTCAGGAAAATGATCTCTTGATGAAATCTGAAATTTCTTAGGTAAAATTATATCCACTTGTTTCAACTGGAGCCAGGCATTGCTTGTTCAGTATTTCAAGCCCAGAACGGGGAGTTAATTCCCAAAGAAAATGACAAGAATTTGTATCAAATTCAGCTGCTTGGATTCAGCAAACCATAACAGATAAAAACAAGGCTATCAGAAAATTTTTGGATGCTGTTAATGTCTCTGAAAAACAGAACAGTTCAGCATACTGATGAAAGATCTAAGAGCTGTCTTGAACAAAACAACAAGATGCTAGATGATTTTTAAGAACTTTAAGTGGTATTTTAAAGATGCACTAAAAGCTCTCTATTGGGAAAAATAAATCTATACCATAGGAAAGATATTAATTTTAATTGTGCACTTTTAGCAGTTCTCAAAAGAAAAGTAATATAGATATCAAGACTTGTGCTTTAAGGCATGTGTTTATGGCAACTAGAAAAGCCAAGTAAACTACAATACAAATTTTTAAGGGTATTGGTTAGCTGCTGAAACAAAACAGCATGGAGGAACTGGAATTCTAGGGAAAAAAATGGGGGTAATTTCAGAGGTAGACTGAGGAGCTATATACTTTCCTTTTTCTCTGGGGACATTTGCAGATTTCCGCTGAAATGAATTGAAAGCTGAAATATGAGCTTGGTAAAGATAGAACTGCTCCTAAAGCACAGTTAAATAATCACAATTTTGGCAGCTATGTGGGTTAGACTAGCAAAATTGGAGACCCAAGAGACCTAAAACATAGCCAATCTTTGTCTCAAAAATTTACTATATTCTGAAGGTATGTAGAACAAAAGTCTAAATAACTAAGTCAAACAATGATGAAAAGCAGAATAGAAATTTCATTATTCTTAGTACTCAAGAGACAAAAGATTCACTAAAATCTCAATCAAAAGCCTATTGAAGGTCACACCATAGGAGCAGATGTAAATTATACGTAGACTGAGGCTTACCAAAACTGCATTACAGTCTGAATATAGTGTATGACTGTATGAAGATGATCAGTTCTCCATTCTAGTTTCATAGCAGTTGAAAGAGTAAATCCTTTCTGGTAAAAGATACCTTATGATGAAAATTTTGACTCTACAGTCTCTTATTTATGCACAATATGTACATTCAGTCAATTACTAGACTTGTTAATACATAGAGCAAACCAAGTAATAACCAAAGAAAGGAAAAAAATAGAAAACACAGACAGATTCATAGGTGATGTAGATATTGGGGTTAGCAGACAAGACCTTAAAAATAGCTTTGATTAATATGTACAAGAAATACCTAATGTAGATGATGGGGTGATGGATGCAGCAAACCGCCATGGCATGTGTATACGTATGTAACAAGCCTGCATGTTCTGCACATGTATCCCAGAACTTAAAAGTATAATAGTAATTTTAAAAGTGCAAGAAAATATAATAAAATATGGACAAACCTAGTAAAGTTATGAAGAATACAAACAGAATTTGAAACTAAAAGAGAATCAAAGTGACATTCTTAAACTAAAAGTACACTATCTAGGGCAAAAATTAAATGAATATATTTACCAGAATGTCAGGCATAGATTAAGACAGGTTTGATAAACTGTAAGATAGGTCAATATAAAATATCCAAACTGAAGTACTGAGGAAATAAATGAGGAAAGGACTTAGGAATATGTAAAAGACCAATAGTGTCAAAACATAACTAAAAGTTTTAATACACATGCAGTTGGATTTTGAGAAGGAAAAGATTCAGAGAACTGGCATCCTAAAAGCAAAGAACTGAGACTCCATCATAAATATTTTTAGGAGATAATGGCTCTACAATGATAAAAATTTATTAACCTACAGAGTTAAGAAGTTAAGAGAATCCAAATCAGTATCAATACAAAGAAATGCTATCTGGCATTTATAGTATTTCTGTTAAATCCTACATAGAAGAGAGTTTTAAAAGCAGTTAAGAGGAAAATGACACATTAACTTTGAAAGTGGAACAATTACACTTACAACTAATTTCTCAAGAAAAGAAAGCCCAAAGACAATGAAATGATGTCTGAAATGTAGGAAGAAAAATGCTTCAAATGTAGAATGCCATACATAACAGTCATATCCTTCAAAAATGAAGGTGACTGAGAGGTTTTCAACAAAAACTGAGAAAGTTCATTCCCAGTAAACCTGCTTTTAAAAAGATATTGAAAAAATTTCTTTGTCTTTATTTTTTATTTTTATTTTTATTTTAAGTTCTGGGATACATGTACAGAATGTGCAGGTTTGTTATATAGGTATACATGTGCCATGATGCTGCAGCTATCAACTCTTCATCTAGGTTTTAAGTCCCACATGCATTAGGTATTTGTCCTAATGCTCTCCCTCTTCTTCCCTTCCCCCCCACCCCTAGAGAGGCTGTGGTGTGTGATGTTCCCCTCCCTGTCTCATGTGTTCTCATTGTTCAACTCCCACTTACGAATGAGAACAAGGGGTGTTTGGTTTTCTATTTCTGTGTTAGTTTTCTGAGAATGATGGCTTCCAGCTTCATCCATGTCCCTCCAAAGGACATGATCTCATTCTTTTTTATGGCTGCATAGTATTCCATAGTGTACACATTTTCTTTATCTTTTCTATCATTAATGGGGGGTCCTTTTGGCAAAAGAAAATGAAACAGCAAAACATGGAAAAGAATGAAGAGTATCTGAAAGGATGAATCTGTGGATAAATATAAATAAATGTTGATTGTATAAAATAATACTAGTATATGTTCTGCACATATGTAGAAGTAAAATTGACAATGATTACTTAAAAAGTGGGCAATGATATATGAAGTTAAAGTTTTCTAAGATGCTAGCATTAATATGGAAGTGATAATTTGTATTATACAATTTTATGAAGAATACATGCTATAATCCTATAGCATAAAACATAAATAGAATAGTAAAACAATGTGTAACTAACAAATGTGGACTAAAAAATGGAAGAATAAAAATTTGCTTTGCCCAAGTGAAGACAAGAGAGTACAAAAACCAAAACATATTAGTCAAATTAAAAAAAATTGTCTAATTGTAGGCATGGACCTAACTCTGTCAGAATGATATTAAATACAAATGGACTGAGTGTCACAAGAAAAATTCAAAGATTAAATTAAAAATACTCACATAATACAGGAAATACATGTTAAATATAAAAACACAGAAAAAGTATAAGTAAAACAGTAAAAAAGATAATTTCCCACGAACACTAATCAAAAGAAAACTCATATAGCTATACTGATATTCAGATAAAGCCATCTTTAAGGGAGAAAGCATTACTAGAGATAAAGAGTGATACTTCACAAAGAGGTAAATATAACCAGAACATATCAAAATTTTAAAACTATGTGCATCCAATAGCATAAACTCAAAATGTATAAAATATAATTAAACAGAAAAAGTAAATTCATAATAACAGTGGAGACTTTAACACACCTCTTGCAATATCTGATAGAAAGAAAATGTTTATAAGTAAGTACACAGAAGATATAATTAAACCTTACCTAAACAGAAAAAGTAGATGAATTCATAATAACAGTGGAGACTTTAACACACCTCTTGCAATATCTGATAGAAAGAAAATGTTTATAAGTAAGTACACAAAAGATATAATTAAACCTTACCTAATTGGCGCATGTAGAATGCTGCATCAAGCAATGACAGATTTCACATTCCTTTTATGTACACATTGTACAACATTATTCTTATGCTCTGTATTGGTCATGGGTCTCCAGAGAAATAAAACCAGTAGTACATACATATAAAGAGATTCATTGCAAAGAATTGGCTCACACAGTTATGGCAATCTGGCCATCCAAAAGCACCCTCTGAGAAACACCAAGAATAATGTTTGACTAAGTATCTAGGTACCACATGGCCCAGTCAAATTGACACATAATATTAGCCATCATACACCCAAGATAAAAGTATGTTCCCTGTCTTCAGACCACCATGGTACCAAGCTAGGAATCAGAAAAAGAAAGAGAACACAAATTATCAGTAATACAAATGAAAATGCTACTTCACTGCATATTTTAAAGACATGAGAAAGATAAAAGTCTGATTATTCTAATGAAATAAATTTCTAAAAATACACAACTTTCCAAAATAATTATATAGGCTGTCTAGTCTAAAATCTGTAAAGCTGAAGTCCCAGTTCAAGTACAATGCTGGAAACTGCTGCAGAATCAGGAGGAGTTGATGTTACAGTTCAAAGGCTGTCAGACAGGAGAATTGTCTTCCACTTAAGGAAGGATCATCCTTTTGTTCTATTCAGGGCTTCAGCTGGGATGCAGCCCACCACATTGGGGAGGGCAATCTGGTCATCCAAAAGCACCCTCTGAGAAACACCAAGAATAATGTTTGACTAAGTATCTAGGTACCACATGGCCCAGTCAAATTGACACATAATATTAGCCATCATACACTCAAGATAAAAATATGTTCCCTGTCTTCAGACCACCATGGTACCAAGCTAGGAATCAGAAAAATAAAGAGAACACAAATTATCAATAATACAAATGAAAATGCTACTTCACTGCAGATTCTAAAGACATGAGAAAGATAAGTCTGATTATTCTAATGAAATAAATTTCTAAAAATACACAACTTTCCAAAATTGACAACAAAGATGCAGAAAATTTGAATAGTCGATATCTATTAAAGAAACTCAATTTGTTGTAAGTTTTTCTCACAAAGAAAATCCTATACAACTTAATTGGTGAATAATCTTTCAAGTATGAAAAGAGAAATAAGAGTATTATGACACAAAATCTTCTAGATAGCCAAAACAGAAAATTTCACAACCATTTTTATGAGGCCTACATAACCTTGGTTCTTGAACCAGACAAAAATATTATAAGAATTGCAACCCTGAAGAGCATCAGGACTTAGAGGAATTAGGAATAAAAAGGGAGGTGAGTAGGGCAGAAGCATAATAAGGAAAGGAAGCAAAGGTAAGATTAGAGGGAAATAGGGGCCAGTCATGTAGGACCCTACAGGCCAGGGAAGGGGATTTGAAAATTAATTTAGAAGCAATAAGCATTGATTTATTCAAATTAATATGTTTGCCCTCATTACCAGATTTCAGATCATAATTTATCAAGGAGAAGCTTTACGTAATATCACCATATGTGATATTAAAGATTACTTGTTATTGAATCCTTTAAAATTTTTAAGGAACAATGCTAAAATAACTTTTCAATAAATAAAAATATAATCCAATATTGAATATTTTTATTTGTGTATCATACTATGACAAATTTTAGTAATTAATATTAGTTTTGCTATATTTTTAAAGGTACTTGTAAACTGGATTATTAAAAGGCACATTGCAGTCATCTCAATGTTGATCTAATGTTATTGACTGATTTCTCCCCTCTGGCACTGTGAGTTAAGGTGTTCAGAAAAGTTTTCTTCTTTTCTGCTCTCATCTTGGTAACCCCTGTCTTTGTTCTTCCCTACCTCTTTTCTTCCTTCTTTCATGGAATACAGCTTTGAGGTCAATTTACAGCCACAAATATCAAAGGAAGCTCCCCTTACTTCTCAAGTATAGTCCAACTAAGAATTTTAACAACTCACACAAGAAAAATTTGTATCATCTGGCTCATTAATATAAAATATCAAAACATGGCTCCAAGAATAATTCAGAAACTTCAAACTATGTTAAAAAACGCTCTGAACAATTTTTTGTTCCACCTGACTGCAAAAGTATATTACCTTTTATGAAATTGCTAAAATCAAAGATGTGATTGCCATCAATGTGATATATTCCGCATAGGTTGTGCTAAAGTAACAAGTAAACCCTGAAATCTTTGCTTCTTAATACAGTTAAGACTTTACTTCCTGCCTTCACAATATATGGATCTTCTAGGTGACTCCTAGGATCACTTTTAGGTGATCTTTCTGAGATGACCCAAAGATTTAGGCTTCTTCTATCTGTGTCTACTGACTTGGATGGAGTCTTTGTTTCTGACCATGTGGGTAAATGAGAATGACAAAGATCATGAGGACCTATCAGAACCCAGCAATATACATCTCTTCCACTAACACTACTTGCCCAGAGCTAATTATATGGTCCCATCTAAATGCACATGGTCTGACAAACATCTTCCCATGTTCCCACAGAGGAAGAGGGATTAAAAAAAATGACTTGGTGATCACATAGCATTATACAACCATAAGCTAAAAATGCATATTTGATGAATAGCTCACAGGCATGTAAGTTAATATTGAAGGCCACACGAATAAGATATCTGTTCTTATTTTTTCGAAAAATGAGTCATGTCATTGTGGTAGTGAGACAGGAGAGTTCCCTGGACCCCTTTGTGGGACTTGGGACAGGGATGTGGCTTACTTAAACACCTTGCAGGAGGTGGAGCATGCAGGCAAGTGGGTGCTGGGGCCAGGATGAATGTTTTTGGGCTCCAACCGCATGGTAGCATCTAGGGGTGTTTTACAATTAATGCTTTTTTAGAAGTTGCTATCCACAGATGGCTAAGTGTTAAACAGCACAGTGGAGAGTCAGGGTGACAGCTTTTCACACCCTGCCCTCTTGGTACCAGGGTCCTTGTCTGGTGACCAGGTGGAATCAGGACATAATGACTTGAAGGATGGTGAATGCAGAGGATTTATTGAGTGATGGAGGTGGCTCTCAGCAGAATGGGGAGATGGAAAGAGGATGGAGTGGACAGATAATCTTACCCTGGAGTTTGGCCTTCTGACCATCCTGCGGCCTCTTCAACATTCCGACTCTTCTTCTCTTCTCTCCTTCTCTGCTGCACCACTTGGTTCCTTTGCCAATGGAGTTTGGGATTTTATGGGCATAGAATGGGGGACATGGTAGGCAACGATGGTTTTGGAAAAAGCCACATTCAGGTGGGAAAAAAGGAATGTAAAGTTTCTTTTAGGGCCATGGACCCAAGGCTTGTGGGTAAGGCCTTTGCTGGGAAACTGCCCCCTTCTACCCAATATTTCCCTGCCTCTCGTCCATATCAATAGGAGACAGAGTAAAGGAAGCTACAATAAAAAAACTATTCCTCATTATCATTGATAAATTTTTGGCCATTTATAACCACAGGTAAATGGAAATAAACAATAATCCAGCATGATTTATTTTTCCTCTAGGTTAAACATACATCAAAACTCTTAAAGGCCTTTTTCATCTCTGGGGATATCCCAGGCTGCTTTGGAAAATAAGAGAAACCTTGAATAAGTATACAAAGATCCACTGTCTTTTTCAGAAACAATGCCTGCATTGATTTTTTCTAGTAGTAAATTATAGAGGCCTATACTTCAAAATAACCATTTATTCTAGCTACACATTAATTAACAATATGATACATGAAATATATATGTATAATATATAATAGATACTAAATATTAAGAGTTTACCTTCTGCCTTCCCAATATATGGTGCAGGTAAAGAGGATCTTCTAGGTGATTCCTAGGATCACTTCTAGATGATCTTCCCAAGATGACCTAAAGAATTAGGCTTCTTCTGTGTCTACTGTCTTGGAGTCTTTGCTCCTGACCATGTGGACAAATGAGAATAAGAACAATCATGAGAAAGATCATAATAATAAATATCTATTATATATAAATTATAGATAGAATAATAAATATTATATATAAATTTAATTATATGGTATATATTTAAATATGTATATATTTCTGGGAATTAAACAAAACTTTAATCTGCTATAGTGCTAGAAGATAAAAAGTTGTAATCACTATGGCTAAAACAAACAAACAAAAACAACCACCACCAAACAATGAAACTAGAGCTGATGCCTGTCAAAACAATAACTTCAGAGCAGGAAGTTAGCATGCAAAAAGTTAATTCTCTTATGAAAAGCTACTTTCTCTCTGCCTACTGCAAGGGATGTCTGAGTTAGAAACTCAAAGCACTAATTGCTTGAGTTTAGAAACTCCAGAGATTTATGTGTCAGAAGGTCAAAACACCAGTATAGGTAAATGAAGGCTCGTTAGCATGAACTAGCAGTTGGGTTGTGGAGCTGCAGATATTTTGTATTAAATGAAAGGATTTAAAAAGAAAAACCCAAGGGAACGGTGAGTTAAAAGCTGGTGGCAAGAGGAAGGCTTAGAACAAGGCAATCATTAAAATTCCTTTGGAATTAAGTTCATTAAAATAGTTAATAATGCTTTCTTACAACAAACCTCAAAGTTGCATCCATTTTTTTTTTGGTTTGGACGCTCCTTCAGAGGCAACAGTTTACTGCTGACTTTGCAGATATGTCTAATACACAGTTTTCCAAATGTATACAGGGAAGGTTGTTGCAGACAATGGCAGAAGACTGTAAACAGAGATCTTGCAGAATGTTTTCATTTCTGTTCTTGACCCTTTATACATTTCTGCTGAAATTCAGAACTGGTTTTCTTACCTACCTCTCTCCTGTGTTGTTTTCTTTCTCTCCAGTGTGCTCTATTTCTGAACAAGCAATATAGAGCAAGTCGATTAGCTGCTCTATCCTTCACAGCTTCCCAGTCCCAGAGGAAATAGTGCTAAGTTACAGGCCCCCAGAAAAGAACGTCTCCTTCAGAGTTAGGAGGCAGAAGGTCAATGTTAGTGCAGAGCACCTCTGTTTTAAAGTATTTGCAGTCAGTGCCTTTTAAAATTCAAATTGTATTTTTAATTTATATATTATAGTAAGAGTATTATGCTCATAAAAATTAAAACAAAAGCCGGGCCTAGTGGTTCATGCCTGCAATCCCATCACTTTGGGAGGCTGAGGCAGGTGGATCACTTGAGCTCAGGAGTTTGAGACCAGCCTGGGCAACATAGTGAGATGCCATGTCTACTAAAAATATAAAAATTAGCTGGGTGTGGTGACATGTGCCTGTAGTCCTATTTACTCAGGAGGCTGAGGCACAAGAATCGCTTGCACTGAGGAAACGAAGGTTGTAGTGAGCTAAGATCATGCCACTACACTCCAGCCTAGGCAACAGAGTGAGACCTGGCCTCAAAAAAGAAAAATTAAAATAAATATAGACCATAAATGAACAGAATCTATCAAATCAAATCTATAACACAAATCTAGAAAGAAATAGTAATTCTTCCGTGCCTTTTCCTTTAATCTAAAGAAATTGATATGAAGTCTGTTTCCAAAGATAAGTGCTTATATATATGTATGTGTAGCATCTATATGTACATTTATGCAATAATAAATTGAGCTGTAATTTATATACAATAAAATATACACATTTTAAGTGTGCAATTGAATGACCTTTGACAAATATATATGATACAAATAGGAGATAGGGAAATACTGGGTAGAAGAGGGCAGTTCCCTGGCAAAGGCGTCACCCTCAAGACTAGAAACCTGTGGCCCTAAATGAGAAAAGGCATTTCTGTTTCTGTGCCCAAAAGTTGCATTTTGACCTGCCATACCCCCCTATACTGTACCCGTATAAACCCCAAAGCCCCAGCTCCATAAGGAGATGAACAGAAGATCAGAGGAACAGCAGAACGGCATGGCAGAGAAGAGAAGGAGTGTCTGAACAATGAGCAGAGTTGAGCTGGGGGGAAGTTGGAGAGGAGATCGGCTGCTGGATGGCCAAACTCTAGAGAAAGATCATCTTCCCACTCTACCACTCTATAAAACCCCTACATTCATCCTTCAAGTCCGTGTGTGTGGCCTGATTTTTCCTGGACACTGGACAAGAGCTTGGGATACAGAAAGCTGTCACACTGGCCCTGTGCCCTTGGAAAAAGCAGAGGGTCTTCTTAGCTGTTTAATACTTAAGCTGTATGTGGATGGCAAAGCTAAAAGAATACACTGCTACATGCACCCACTTGGGCTTCAGGAGTCGTGGACACCCACCCCTGGATGCTGCCATGGGGCTAGAGCCCAGGGGCACTCACCTTGGCTCCTGCATCTGCCTATGTGCTCTCCTTCCTATAAGAGCTTTGAGTGCACAGCCAAGCCACACCCTGTCATATGCCCTGTGAGGGGGAACAGGGAACTCTCCTGCTTCATATATTCCTGAATAATCATCACCCCAGTGAAGACATAAGTTCTATTACCCAAAGGCCCTTTCCAGCCAATGCTAATTGCTACTTCCCTCTATCCCAAGGTAACTACAACTCTAATTTCAAACATTATAAATTAGTTTTGCCTTTTCTTAAGTTTTATATACTTTTTTGTATGATTTCCTTTGCTCAGCATAATGCTTTTGGATTTTCTCTACATTGTCACATGTAGCAATATGTTGTTTCTTTTATTGGTCAAGTAATATTCCATTTTATATGAATACTACATTTTAAACCTCTTTTTCTCCAAGATGACAACTTTGTTTATAATCACTTTTCTCTAATCCTTTAATTAGGTCGAATGCATTTTAAAAATACACCAATGTCTATTGCTCCTAAAATAAATTACGAAATCCCCTACCAAGGCCGGTGGGTTCCTGCAGGGCTGGCTCCTATTTCACTCCAGCATTACCTATTTTCCTCCCTGGATTTTGATACTTCCTCCCTACTGGCCTTCAATTTTCTTATTGACTCTTCTGAGCTCCTGCCCTCTTCATGGAGGGTGACTTTATGGTTTTCTTTGCCTGGAATCCTCTTTCCTCAGTTCTTTGCTTGCCTGAGTTTTTTATCATCTGTATTAGTCTGTTCTTACACTGCTAATAAAAACATATCTGAGACTGGATAATTTATAAAAGAAAGAGATTTAATGAACTCATGCTTCCATATGACTTGGGAGCTTCACAATCATGGCAGAGGGCAAAGTAGAAGCAAAGGTATGTCTTACATGGTGGCAGGCAAGAGAGCATGTGCAGAACTCCCATTTATAACACTATCAGCTCTCATAAGACTGATTTACTACCACAAGAACAGTATGGGGGAAGCTGCCCCATGATTCAGTTATCTCCACCTTGCCCAGTCCTTGACATGTGGGAATTATCACATCTGAAAGTGAGATTTGGGTGAGGATACAGCAAACCATATCATCATCCTTCAAGTTTCCACTCAAGTATCAGCTTGTCAGGAAAGACCACCCTAGCCTTTCAATTCAAAGTGGCCCCATCTTGACACACTGTTAATAGTACTTACAGGAATGCAATCCGTGGTGAGCATGCTCATCTTAGTTTACTTGATCACCGTTCACTCTCCCCTGGCACTTAGTGCTATGCTTGGAGCAGAGCAGGCAGTGAAGAAGTTGAAATGATACAAGCACCACAGCCCAAATGACTAGTGTTTCCATCTAACATTGAAACATAATGACCAGCTTCACACAAATTTAAATATTAATAGATAAGGAGAAAAGCAAATTCAGGAGAAATTATAGCAGAGGAATTTCACCTTTATTGAGACCTCATTTGTAGAAAAAAAAATCCACACAGTTTAAAAATCTATCCTCTCATGTATAACATACAGCATTATGTTTCAAAATAAGAATACTTCACTGTAGCTGTATATTCATTGAGCATAAGATCCACTTTTCTTTCCATTTCTAAATGTACAGTTGTGTTTTAATTAAGGGTAATAACTTTCATTAGTGGCCTTTGGGAAATATCCTGTTAATTAAAGGTGAGAAACAAATAGGTGACATTTACAAGGACACCACTACTCCGAAGCACATATGCCTGCTCCTATGAAAAGAAAACTATTTAAAGTCTCATAGTGTGGTGTTACTAATGATCCTCAGCTGAGCAATCTTCTGAAAAGTACAATTTTGATTGGACTATAATTTACTTTTCTGTAGGTAATGGAGACAGAGTCAACTCATCAGAGAATACAGAAAAGGGGACGTGGGGGAGGGTAATGGAGAGAGCAGCTGTTAGGTAAAGTGTAAGAAATGGGAAATAAAATCTCAAAAAAATTCTTCCGTTAACACACATAAATGCAGCAAAAATACAGTCTTTGGAGCCATAGTTTGAATTCATGGCTATTTGTAGGAGAAATTTTGCTAAGGCTAGTAGGTAAGCCAAATAATTTAATATCTAATATAGCCAGTGAACTTTGTATACTATAAAACTAAACTAGCTCCATAATATTATGGCAACATCTCTGGCAACTATTCCCAGACAAAAACAATTAAAGACTCCAAAGCTTCTCTTTTCCATAGTCACTAATTAGTTCATGAGATAATTTTTTGTTTTTCTAAATTTTTAAAATTTAATTTCTCATCCAAATGAATGACTTCAACTATAGAGCTGATGTCATTTTAAAGATATTGCTCAGACAGTTTCTTTTTAAAGGTTATTAGAAACCTTACTTTAACTGAAGCAGTCAAGCAAGTTCCCTTTCCCTACCCCTGAAGGAAGCAGATTTATTCTCAAGACAAATTGAACCAGAGAGGATGTAGATTAGGGCACACCAGGCCTGTCAGAGGGCGAGGGTGAGGAACCAGACAGAAAACAAGGAGACAAATTGAATAGCTGCAAGTGGAACCATAAGTGCCCAATCCCAACCTCCTTTATTGCTGGTTGAAAGGAAATAGGCAGCTAAGCTTATCATCAACACACACACACACACCCCACCACCACCACCACCACCAGCAGCAGCAGCAGCAGCAGATCATCAGAAGATTCATTTCTAGAGAAACTGCATGGGTCCAAATGAGAGGCCAAGTTAATGTATTACCCAAAGGTGAAAATAAGTCTAGAAAAGAAACTCAAGAGGAGAGTAACATTTAGAAAATAACTGAAAGAAAAATGAAACTCAAAAAAGAAAGACAGAAAGAGAGAAAAAGAAAGAAAAAAGGAAGGAAGGAAAGGAGGAAGGAAGGAAGGGAGGAGGGAAAGAGGGAGGGAGGAAGGAAGGAAGGAGGAAAGGGAGGAAGGAAGGAAAACCAAGCCAGAGAGGTAAGAGAAGCATCAAGAAAATAAACTATGGTTGTCAAGAAAAAAATGACATCGCCCAGTGTCCAGTGCTGAGGGAAGGGTAAGCCAACTGAGAAAGGAAGCATGCCCACTAAATGTTGCCATCACCACCTGTATGTGTTTTGTTTTGTAACCTTTACAACGCATTTTCTTTAGACTAGTGTGTAGGGAAGCCAGAGTGTTGGTTAAGGAATAAGTGGCAAATTAGAATATTGAGGGAGGTAATGTAGACCATTCTATCATTATGTTTAGCTATAAAGCAGATGAGAGATTTGGCAAAGGGGCTGGAAGGATGGAGAGTTGGAATGAGTAAGGTTTAGTTGTTTTTTTGTTTGTATTTCCAATTTTGTTTTTAAGAAAGAGGTTTGTGGAGATGTAAGTGCTTATTAAAAGAAGCAAGAAGAAGCAAGTTGACCAAAGTAAAGGAAGTTGAGTTATCAATGAAGTTAGGTCATGGCACAGGTGGAACCAGAGCCTAGGTGGCAAGAAGAGTTCATGCAAGAGAGGGTTCACCCCTTTTCACTGAACAGGAGGAAAGGATTGCAGACTTGGTAGCAGGAAGTCAAAGGAGGTCCTTTTTCAAATTTCTGTTTTCTCTGTGAAGTGGCGAGATCACATGTTAAGAATGAGAAACAGTAAGAACAAGGAGTCAGAGGTTTCAGAGTAGTTAAGGTAGAGAAGAGAAGCAAGAGTTGATAGGAAACTGACAACATTGCCAATGTTAGCAGTTGACATTGGAAGCTGAGTTTCTGTACCCTGAATAAGCATTTCTGTGTAATGTTTCAATAGTCCAGTCAAAGGTTCATAAAAGGTGAGCTATTTGTTGAATGTGTTACCAGACAGTACAAGGGGAGGGCTTGAGGTGAAGAGTTTGAGATGTTAATAAGAACAGTAGAAATAATGCATCATTGAGCCAAGTTTTTTAGGGAAGAAAATGAATGCAGGATAGAACTGATTAGAAAAATAGTAAAAAGGTTCATGGATTAGTGATCAATATGAGATGGAAAAATTGACATAGTGGAAGTAAACTGAACAGAAAATAAGGATCTTAGAAAATAGCACCTCCATAAACCTAGAGGTTGTCCTCAATTCCTCCTTTATCCCTGAATCCACTCTGTGAGTGAGTCTCATTGTTTTCACAATCAAAGTGTTTTTCTAAAGCTGTTTGCCTTTTACCTATCCTCTGCTAACACTCTTGTTTAAAGTACCATTAGACCACTGTGACATCCTGCTTACAGAGTCCTGCTCCCACTCTTGTCTCTCTGGTCTTCTCATAACTTCATCTCTAGATAGTAGCCAGAGTGATCTTTTCTGAGTTTACTGTGTACTCAATTGTGCCCAATCACACTTTCAATGAAATCTATATTCCTCACCAAGGCCTCCAAGACTCTAGAAAAACCTGCCCTGTAGACCTCTCTGATTTTTGTCTCCTATAACACTTATCGCTGATGAGGAAGGCATGGAACTCAGAGGCTAGAATGCGGGATGGATGGTCCATATAGCATTGAAGTCACAGAACATGAGGGAAGTCTGATGCAGTGAAAAGTTCCCCAGAGACTTCACTTTTTGTTAAACCATTCATTTTAATAAAATTATAAAATGAATCAGGGAAAGCAATAGAAACATATCACACTGTAAACCTTTTTAAAGATGTGGTCTACAACTTATTCATGTTTATATCTCCAGCAATCAGCACATTGGTAGCACAGGCACCCAATAAGTTTTGATTGGTTAAATAAATAATGAGTAAATGAATACATATAGGGGTTTTACAGATGAGTATGTTAGAATCCATTCTTCTTACTTGCCAGGCATCTCTCTTTTCTGACTTTGCTTTGGGAAATAATCCTCTTCACTACATGTAGCTTCACTGGGGCTGTTAGCCAAGGAGTCTTAGTCACTCCTTGCAGGTGGCCCAGTTAAAGCCAGTCAGAGTTCTTTGGAGAATTTTAATCTTGACTAGAATGAGGTTGAGATGGGAAAACTGTTGGAGTTGGTTCATGCCAATGGTAACACCCTGAGATTTTCCTTAGTTCCTGCTCCCCAAATCCCTGGAACATCCTGATTTCTCTGTTTTTGAGAGGTAGTTCTTCAATTTTTCCTTCACTATTGTGAATTGCATCATGATATTCTAATAAACACTTTCTTTTTGACTTCAGTTGAAAGGAGTTATTATTTTCTTGCTTGTAAGCAAAGAAGCTTAAACTGAAAATTGCAAATTTAACATGAGTAGGAGAAAGCACATTTATTTTAATAACTATTGAGTGCTGCTATGTGCCAAACATAATAGTGAGTACCAAAAATATTCAAAGTTTTACTGGAAAGAGTTCTCATCTTCAAACAACTTAAAGGTTTTGTTTGTTTGTTTGTTTTAGGGACATAGGGAGTATGATCAAATAACTGTAAGATAAAATGGGTTTGTGGCATACAACATACGGGTGAAATGAAAAGGGAATTGAGGAAAGGGATCTGCTCAGTTAGGGCAATTATGATAGAGCCAACACTTGTCCTAAGCTTTTAGGATTCAGGCATTCTGACTAAGGAAAGGCATCGAGGTCCACAGAAGTAGCACACAGAGATGGGAAAGCATCAAGTATGAGTGATGACCAGCAAGTAGATCAGTTTGCTACATTTATGAAGAAAATAATGAGCAATTAGTTTGCAAATAGTGGATTGAAGCTGAAAAATCAAGCTAAGAAAAATCTGGTTTAGATTTTGTAGGCAATGGGGAGCCAAAAGCATTATTTATGCAGAATTGTGCTGGGAAAAACAAGGCTTACAAAGTCATATATGATGTACTGGAGCAAGAAAAAGATGAAATTGAAGAGACAAATTCCAAGATATTGCAACAGTCCAATAAAGGGATAATTAGCACCAGCATGAAGAAAATTTCAAATACTTTCTAATTGCTGATGGAAGAAAAGTAAGCCTCAAAAAAAGCACTGAGACCCTGAGATGAATAAGATGCTGAAATTGATATACAATATTCCACAGCTCTGTATTTCAAGTCATTTTTCTGCCTCCCCCAGCTCCTGAGTTTTCGTCATCCATCTCCAGCTACCCACACAACATTCTCACTTGGAAAGACCAGTATTACCATAAACCAAAATGCCCAGAGACAAACAGTGCTTCTTTCATCCTCTACCCTCAAGTTGCTGCCTTTTCTTTTTACCCTGCAAACTTAAGAAGTTTCTCTGCCTCTTCTTGTCCTTTAGCTCCCATCAATCTCTACATCACATCAATTAGATAAGACCCTTATTCAGTCATGACATGTTCCCTGCAGCAGATTCCTAGTAAATCTTTCTGTTTACATTTTCTCCCCACTAGATAGCAGAAGATCAATAAACTCTGTCTGAAGTTGATAAATTAATCTGGCAAGTATAACGCAGTTTTCACTGACATATGGATTTGCTAAAAACACTTTTTAAAAAATAGTAACATTACTCCCATGTCAAGAAATTACAGTGGATCCTACTTGCCCCTGATTTTGGTGGGCAATAACTTTATTCCTTTTGATTTCTTGAGGTCTACTAATTATCTGTGTCTGCATGTGTGTTTGGGGATGCGGGGCATGGAGAGTGTGATTGTGGGCATGTGCACACACTGATAGGAGAGCCAAAGAAGAGAGAGAGTAGAGGAGCTGGGCTTCTTGAAGGTGAAGGCCACAGTCCCCAGCTAGACACCATCTGATGAGACTTAAATATGGAGGGGAAAGAAGGAAACTAAAAAGGCAACTGCTGTACTTGTACCTACTAGGGTGAGCTCTGATGGGTTAAACTCCTCTGCTTATCTGTTTATGTATTTAACTACTTGGTTTTCAAAGATTTCTATCAATTGAACACATCTACACAATGTCCAGACTTAATCCATGTTACCCCAAAAGGACTGACCCTATGTAGCAGTAGGTTTTGAAAGTACTGTCCATACAGATATATACATGTCCCACCCCAGCTCTGCACACCTATACCCTAGCCCTGGCCCCTGCCTGGATCTATTGTCTACAAGCCTCTTGTCAGTCAAAGAAGCAGCTCTGACTCTGCTTCTCCCCACTCCTGCCACCCACCCCCAAAACCTGAAACCTGTAAGAAGACCACTTACCTTGGCCAAGACAAGCGTGGGGCCTGGTCTCAGTCATACCCCTGCTGCCTCATGTCTGTGTACACTATCAATTAAAGTGTGTTTGTTTCTGTGTTAGTACATTTCTGTGTTACTATAAAGAAATACCTGATCGCAGCTCCTCATTAGAAAGGGAACAAAGCCAGACAGAGACTGAATGTGATGAATTGACAGAATCAGGCTTCAGAAGGTGGATAATAAGAAACTTCTGTGAGCTAAAAGAACATGTTCTAACCCAATGCAAAGAAACTAAGAACCTTGAAAGAAGATTTAATGAAATGCTAACGAGAATGAACAACTTAGAGAGGAATATAAGTGAATTGATGGAGCTGAAAAACACAACACAAGAACTTTATGAAGCATGCACAAGTTTCAACAGCTAAATTGACCAAGCAGAAGAAAGGATATCAGAGGTCGAAGATCAACTCAATGAAATAAAATGAGAAGGCAAGACTAAGACAAAAGGGTAAAAAGGAATGAACAAAGTGTCCAAGAAATATGGGACTATGTGAAAAGACCTAATCTACGTTTGATAGGTGTACCTGAATGTGACGAAGAGAATGAATCCAAGCTGGAAAACACTCTTCAGGATATTATCCAGGAAAACTTCCCCAACCTAGCAAGGCAGGCCAATATTCAAGTCCAGGAAATACAGAGAACACCACAAAGAGATTCCTCAAGAAGAGCAACCCCAAGGCACATAATCGTCAGATTCACCAGGGTTGAAATGAAGGAGAAAATGCTAAGGGCAGCCAGAGAGAAGGGTCGGGTTACCCACA
>PVKP010039843.1:0-19879 GCA_004027715.1 Plecturocebus donacophilus
AAAAAAACTCCCAGTCCCCATGGACTGGATTCTGCCTAGGTTCTGGGGCTTCAGGTTAGAGTTATCATCATGCTTTCACAGCATCTACATTTCAGGTGAAAGAAACTCATGATTCAGATGATGAATTAAACATTCAGCCTCTGAATACAATATGATTTAGTGAACAACATGTACATCTAGAAAGCACATTGGGTTTGGGGTCTAAAGATCAGTATCTGCAGCCAGAATGTGTAAGCGTGAATACTGGTTCTTCTCTTAGTTGGAAACGCCTTTAGAATTCATTTAACTTCTTTGAGTCTCAGGCTCCTCATCTATAAAATTGGGGGTGGGGAGTATCAGTCCCATCTACCTCACGGGGTTGGTGTGAAGATTTGTACACATAAGAGGGTAAATGTATGAAAATGCTTTGGAAACTAAAGCTCTATGTGAACCTTGCTCTCATTCAGGTCTCCAAGGGTCTAATATTACCTCCCCAGACAGGTCTAATAGGTGAGTTTTGGGTTCCCTGAGCTGCCCCAAAGCTGGAAAAACCTTACAGTGGCTGGGACCAGGGAATAGAGAGCTGTCTTTCAGGGGCTGTTTGCTCACCTTTGACTTCTCCTTATGGCTGCTTTAATTTTCTCTCATTAGCACATGACAGAGTTATCTGCCTTACAGTGTGTTCTCCAGGTTTTAAATTTTCTTCTCTTTAGTTCAGCAGATACTGATTGGGATCTCTGAATCCAAATTCCCAAAGAGAGATCATGTGATTAGCCCAAATTTGATCAGGTGTCCAGCCCAGGGCCAATTAGCTCTGGTCAGGGCCTGGGTCATCTGGCTCAAACGTGGTGATCAATCTCCTCTCCCATTCCCTCCTCCTCCAACAGATAGACAATGGGTGGAAGAGGAAGGAATCTCTCTCGTAAAGTATTGTGAGATGGTAGATGGTGGGCCCCACAAAACGTACCTAATACATTTTGTAGCTTGGGGTGAAATCATCCCACATCTTCAAGCCTCGGTTTTCTCCTCCATAAAATGGAGATTAAAACCACTTGCCTACCAGGGCTGTTGTAGAATTTAAATGTTATAATTTGAAACTGAGTCATAAAGTTCAAAAGTTCCAAAAAATGTGAGACCTTACGCTTAGCTAGAGCAACATTCACTAAGTATTTATTTAGCAATTATTATGTATGAAGAATACTTTTCAATACAAAAGTGAAAAGTAAAGATAAATCCCAGGAATAGAGTGTAGTTTAGTAATAAAGATCACTGATTTTGGAGTCAAACAGATTTAGGTTCAATTGTCGTTGTAACCACTTATCAGTTGTGTGGCTTTGGTCAAGTTTTCTATCTCTGAGCCTCAGTTTCCTCACCTGTAAAGTGAAAGTATGACTCTTTTTGAGATGCAGTCTTGCTCTGTCACCAGGCTGGAGTGCAGTGGTGCTATCTCTGCTCACTGCAATCTCCACCTCCTGGGTTCAAGCAATTCCCCTGCCTCAGTCTCCCAAGTAGCTGGGACTACAGATGTGCACCACCTTGCCAGGATAATTTTTTGTAATTTAGTAGAGACGGGGTTTCACCATGTTGGCCAGGATGATCTTGATCTCCTAACCTCATGATCCACCTGCTCAGCCTCCTATAGTGCTGGGATTACAGGCGTGAGCCACTGCACCTGGCCTAGAATTTTACCCTTAGTTACAGCCTCTGCAGCCCTACTTGATTCAGCCTCTGTACACGTCTTCCAGGATCAACCCTGGCACTCAAGCCTCTCCAGCCAGGCTTCCCAGTGGTTGCTCCAGTATGAGAAGCTTGTGCTTGACTCAAGTTCTTAACAATGGTGGTTCCCTCTGTCTGGAATGCTCTTTCTCCTGGTCTTGACAGGGTGGACTCCTTCATTTATTTTTCAGGACTCTGCATAAATATCTCCTCCTCTGAGGTAACCATCTGACCTAAAAATGTGTTCCCCTCACCCCACCCACCTGTGATGCTATTTTATGATATCAAGTGTTTTAAACCTTTGATATTTGACAAACTTTCCAAATCAAATTATAAATTATATCTTTTTCTTATCTAATTTTCTTGGCTACAAGTCTTCAAAATAATGTTTTTAATTTTTTTCCTCTTTTTCTTTTTCCCGTTTTTCCTAATTTGGAGTCACTGAAAATTAAGCTCTGCTTTCATAAAGCCTTGTAATCCAAAGCTAGGCAACTTCAACTTCAGAAGAAAGTAACAGCCTATTTGCATACATAAGCCACTTTCACACCTGCCTACTGATGGATGGGCTTCAGAATAATGTGGCTTATATCGATTTTCCAGGATTGTTCTTTTGTTTATTGTTGTTTTTCTCCCTTTCCCCCCCATTTCTCTTCATAGGACATAAGACTTCACAACCTTCTGAAAATGAGCTTTCCTAGTAACTTGTGACCTACCCCTCTAGGAAGAAACCATCCTAGCCATGAGACATCAGACAAAACATAAGACCAGAGACTCATTTTCTTCTAAAATGCTTTCTCTAAAAGATTTTAAAAAAGAAAATGGGGGGAAGGTGAAAGGAAAATATCTTGGAGCCCCAAAATCACTAAGCTAAAGAGAGGAGTCAAGCGGGAATCTGCTTAGGGCAAGCCTGCTCATCCTACTCAAAGTCATCCCTCTGCTCACTGAGTTAAATGCATATCTGATTGTCTCCTTTGGAGAGGCTAATCAGAAACTCAAAATAATGCAACCATTTGTCTCTTATCTACCTATGACTTGGAAGCACCCTCCCCATTTCAAGTTGCTTCATCTTTCCAAGCCAAACCAATGTTCATCTTACATTTGTTGTTTGACATCTCATGTCTCCCTAAAATGTATAAAATCAAACTGTGTTCTGACCACCTTGGGCACATGCCGTCAGGACCTCCTGAGGCTGTAGTACATGTCCTCAACCTTGGCAAAATAAACTTTCTAAACTGATATCTGTCTCAGATTTTGGGGGTTCACAAGATCATTTGAACCCTAATCCAATGACTAGTGCCTTTAGAAGAAGAAGGAAAGTTAGACATGAAGCGCCACACAGGGAGAATGCCATGTGATAACAGAGAAAGATACTGGAGTGGTACTGCCATAAGCCCCTTAAGGAATGCCAAGGCTTGCTGGCAGCCACCAGAAGCTAGGAGAGAGGCATGCAACAACTCTGCCAACACCTTGATTTTGGACTTCTGACCTCCAGAATTTTGAGGGTTCAGTTACATTTCTGTTGTTTTAAGCCACTCAGTATATGATCACTTGTAACTATAATCCAAGAAAATGATAAAACTTAGTCAATGCAAATTAACATAATCTGTATTAATAATTAAGCTCTTGCTGCAATAACCTAACTTCCAGTGGTGAATGAGGCAAGAAGTCACCCCATAACTATTTTTCCTGCAGGGGGCTTCTCTACAGCCTTGCTACAGAACCACCCACTTAGTCCTGAGTTGGAGCAGGTTTTACAGACCAGGTGTGATCCCTCTCTCTCTAGCTCCCAAAGATACTCCAGGATGATCATCAACTCTGAAAACACTGAACTTGAGCTTCCTGACTTTAATAGGGTGAACAAGACATTCAAGCTGGGAGATTAGTGAGCTAATATTTTCCCTGCAACTGACTGGGATAAGTCAGCGTTCTTACCCAGAATAGACCTGGACATTTCTCTCCAACTCCATGAAAAGAGATGGTCAGCCTCACTGATAATAAGAGATGTGCAAAGTAAAACTACCATGAGATACCATATTTAGCCTATCAGATTAACAGAGATTAAAAAGTTTGGTAATACTTTGTAGCCAATGATGTAGAGGAATAGACTATTTTACAGACTGAAGAGGAAGTTGGTACATCATTCTCTAGAGGTCCATTAAGCCATATCTAACAATTACAAATGCACAGGCCTTTTGATCCAACAATTCCATTGCTAGGAGTCTATTGTATGGAAGTGCAGGCGGGAACAATGGTTATTTATTGCAGCACCATCTGTAGTATCATTGTTTGAAAACAACCTAAAGTGTTCATTACTAGAGGACTGGTAAAATAAATCACAACACATAGAATGTTCTGCAGTTAAAAAAAAAAAAGATCATTTAATACTGATGTGGAATAATCTCTAAGTATATCATAATGGACAAAGCAAGACAGAGAACAGCATGTAACACAAGCTACCATTTGTGTGAAAAAGAAAAAGAATGGAAAAGTCAGTAGATTCATGCTTGCTTCAATATGCAATTGAGTGAAATTTCTTCCATCTGAAGAAGCCCTGTGAAATCTGAATTATGGGGGCCTATAATGAATATCCACATCTCCAGCATTTCCCAGCTTCCAGATACCATTCATCCAATAGCAAACTTCCCAATTAATTTTCTGGAAACCCTGCTTTTCTCATGTCTTTTACTTGCTTTCTGAAGTGTTTTGGGTTTTGTTTGTTTTTGTTTTTGTTTTCTGAGACAGAGTCTTGCTCTGTCGTCCAGGCTGTAGTACAGTGATGTGATCTCCGCTCACTGCAACCTCCACCTCCCGGGTTCAAGCAATTCTCCTGCCTCAGCGTTCCTAGTAGCTGGGATTACAGGCACCCACCACCATGTCTGGCTAATTTTTGTATTTTAAGTAGAGATGGGGTTTCACCATGTTGGCCAGACTAGTCTTGAACTCCTGACCTCAAGTGATCCACCCACCTCAGCCTCCCAAAGTGCTGGGATTACAGATGTGAGCCACTGCTGCCGACCTGCCTTTCAAAGATTTCTCATTGCCTCAAACATACTATAAACCTCATAACCTGACATTCAGGACTTACTGCTGGGAAGACACAATTTATCTTTCCCACATTATATTCCATTACTCAAATACAGAAACTCTCTATCCAACCAAAATCATTTGCTCACTGACCCCAGACACTAAACACTTTTATTTTATTGAGGAGCTTTGACAAGAGTGAGCATAAAATATTGTCAAATGGCTTTTCCACATCTATCAAAAAGACGATGTAGGGCTGCTGTGACACAGTGCCACAAAATGGATAGTTTAAAACAATTAAAATGTATTGTTTCACAGTTTTGGAGGCCAGATATCAAGGGCCACGCTCCCTCTGAAACCTGTAGGGAAATCTTTCCTAGCCTCTTCTGGCTTCTGGTGATTTGCTGGCAATCCCTGACATCCCTTGGTTTGCAGCTGTAAAACTCCACCCTCCACCTTCATCAACACGTGGTGGTCTCCCTGTGTGTCTCTGACCTCACTTGGTCGTCTAAGCGAGTAAGTGCCTGAGTCATAATAGATCAGGGGTCCACTCTGTTATATGTTGAGTGTCCCTTATCCAAAATGCTGGGGGCCACAAATGTTTCAGACTTCATATTTTTTCCAGATTTTGAAATATTTGCATTTGATTGACCAGTACAGGATCTCTAATCTGAAAGTCCAAAATCTGCAATGCTCCAATGAGTATTTCCTTTGAGTGTCATGTCAGTGTTCAAACAGTATTAATTTTGGATCATGTTTGAATTTTGGATTTTCAGATTTAGGATATTCAACCTGTACATTATGAACTGTTCTTGACTAATTATATTTGTGGTGATCCTCTCTCAAATAAGATGACATTCTGAGATATCAGGAATTGGCATTTCAACATATCTTTTTTAGGGCAGGGAACACAACTCAGTCAATAACAGATTATATGATTTATCTCTTTAGCTCTATGAATAGGATAGATAATATTGATGGATTTCTAATACTTAACCTATTTGCATTACTAGAATAAATCTCACTTTTTTATTTAAAAGTATTGTTTTTTAAATGAGCTGCTGGAGTCTGACTGCTGATATTTTAATATTTTTGAATGATTTTTACAAGTGAGAGTATTCTGTTGTTTTATTTTGATACTATTTCAGGTTTCAAGATCAATATAATTGCTTCATAAAAGAAATTTTGAAAAATTTCTTTATTTATGATCTGGAATAGTTAATTAGCATTGTGATTAACCATTTTTCAAATGATGGATAGAATGTTTTTGTGAAGCCAGCTAGGCCTGGTGCTTTCCATAGAGGAGTCTTTTAACCCCTTTCTCTACCTGTTTTATGATAATTAGTCGGTTAGATTTTATTTTCTAGGATTAATTTTAGTGAGTTTTGTTTTCTTTAAAAAAATATCTATTTCATCTGTTTTTTAAACGTATTTTCGTAGAGGTGTACAAAGTAGCCTCTAAGGCTTTTAAAATTTTTCCCCTGCTTTTAATGATTATTTTTCCTTTAACATTTTGTGCTTTTGTTTTTCCTCTTGTTCTTTCTTTATTAGATTAGCTAATGGTTTGTCATTTTGTTGCATTTTTTTCCAAGAACTCTATTTTGCATTTATTAGCTTCATTGTTTTACTCTTTTCTAATTTAAGAATTTATACTTTCTTTAAAAATGTCTGGAATTTTGGCAACTTTTGAGGTAATTCTGATTCCAGATTTGGGAATTACAGCTGTGATACATGTAGTTTTTTACTAGAAATTAGTCGTCTGGTGCCCCGTTTTTTTCCTTTTAGTATTGTTTTCATATTATTGCACATGTTTTTCTCCATGTATACAACAGATGGAAGCTCTTTGAGGCTAAGACTATGCATTGTATTTCTTAGGAACAATAAATCTTGATATTATGGCTATGAAGTTAGAGAATTAATATAAACATGAAGAACTTGTAGCACTGCAGTTTCTGAAAGGGCTCCCAACAATCCCTGCCTCTTAGTACTCATATTTTTGTCTCACTCCTTCTGTCCTTTAGTGTGGGCTAGATCTAGGGACTTGCCTCTGTGAAGTAGAATAGGACAAAAATATTGGAATGTTACCTCCAAGATTGGGCTACAAATGGCATCTGCTTTGTCCTGTTCAGACTCTTTCTGTATGTCTTGATTTTCTCATTTGCTTGTTTTGATGAAGAAAAGGGCTAGATAATGAGCTATTCTATGAAATGGCCCATGTGTTGAGGAAAAGGGAGTGGCCTCTGGCCTATAGTCTGCAGCAAATTTAAGTCTACCAACCACCATCTGAGTGATTCTGGAAGCAAATCTTCCTCCAGTTGAGCCTTGAGATGATGTAGCTTAAACCAGTATCTTGACTGTGACCTTGGGAGAAACCCAGAGCCAGGGGACCCAGCTGAAATACACCTAGATTCCTGCTCTGCAAAAATTTTGAGATGATAAATATTGTTGTTTTAAGCTACTACTTTTGTGTGATAATTTGTTATGCAGCAATAGGTAATCAATACAGAAGCCAAATTCTGTATACTTGTCTTGATCCAGGAAACATTACCCAGTTGAAAACTGAACACTCTAGTTGTAATTTGGAAGTAACCTGCTCCACAGAGAAATAACTAAATCAGAATTTAAAATACAATAATGCAATTAACACCAAAATTTTTCATTTAAAATGAAGGTATTTTAACAACACTTATACAAACACTTTATTTTAATTTATTAAAGCTTACCAGTTGTCCCTGTCCTCATTTTTTTTTTTTTTTTTGCAATAAGATTTCACTCTGTTACCCAGGCTGGAGTGCAGTGCTGTGGTCATGGCTCACTACAGCCTCAGCCTCCTGGCCTCAAGCAATCCTTCTGCCTCAGCCTCCTGAGTAGCTAGGACTACAGGTTCATGCTACCATGCTTGGCTAACTTTTTAAAATTTTTTGTAGTGATGAGATCTCCCCGTGTTGTCCAGGCTGGTCTTGAACTCCTGGTCTCAAGAGATCCTCCCACCTCAGCCTCCCAATGTGCTGGGATTACAAGCATGAGCTACCATGCCTGGCCAATTGTCTTTTCAAATAACTTATTTTTAGTGTGGCTTCTTTTAAAAACTTGTATCTGCACATGGGTATTTATAACATGCCAAGTGAATGACAATCTGCCTAGATAAAATGTGTAGATTATGGTTGAATTACAACATGTATTTTTTACTGTACAATATTTTAACCAACATTAGTTTCCTAACACTGGTGGAGACTGCTGGTTGTCTGCAAAAATTTCTGTCCTCCACGTCTTCCACAGTAATATAGTTTAAGTGGGACATAAGTTTACCCTACTAGAGATAACATTTGCAAGTCTTTCTCACTGATGGAATGTCAGTGGAAGTGATGTTTGAACTTCTGCCTCACTTGCTTAATAAGGCATTGCTGCTCAGGACACGCTCTCCCTCTCTTCATCCTTTCAGGAACTGAACCTCAGATGTGCCCTAACCCAGATTCAACCATGCAAAAGAGGACAATGACCTAAGACTCAGTTTCAGGGTATGGTGGAGCAATAAGATGAAAAGAACCTGAGCCACGGAGTAGGGCCATGGAGCAGAGCTTCCTACCAACCTCAACTGCTTGCCTTAGAACCATTCTATGAAAGAGAAATACGTATCTGTGTTTCTTAAGCCACTGTATTTTGGGGTCTCTTTGTGACAGTAGCTTAATCTTTATCTGAACTAATATTAACACATCCCTCATCAATTCCTTTTAAATATGTCATTTTGTTATATATATATGTATATATATATATATATATTTGAGCAAAGTACAAATAACCAGATTTCTGCCCTGGAAAAAAAAAAAGTGGGGCGAGGGTGAAATGTATTTCCCACAGGTTTGACTAGTGTTCAATGATCAAAGAACTACAAGTTGTTTTTCTGGCATCAAAAAAAACTTTTTTTGCATGACTTCAAGCTACTATTTAATATCTCTGCACCATTACAGCAGTCTTTCAGCCCTACCACTTCTCAAATATGTTGGTTTTTGTTAGATTGGTTGGCAAATTCATGTTCAGAATATAAGACTGGGCCTTAGAAAAAAAGGCTCTAGGGAAACGTACTTAGCACTGCCCAGAAGGCTCCTCAGTCTCACTCAAGATATTCAGAGCCAAATTCTCCTGAGGATGCCTTCCTAGATTGAATGGCTGCAGCACAATACACCTTGTTATCATGATCTCACTAAGGCCTCATAGAGCTTATCTCAAGATTATTTTTACAAGAGCCTCATAAGAAAGACAAGAAGCGAGGATTATCATTTCATTACAGAGATAAACCCAGACATACAGTAACTTACATCAGATGGCATGTCGAGCCACTGAAAGCTGGAATCAGTAACTGATCCTCCATGGAGATAAAATGCTCTGTCTGCAAATACAATTCTTCGGCAATTACCTTAATGTTGGGTGTGCCATGTTTTGCTTTTCCTTTTACCTAATTGGGAGAAAAATCGAAGCACTAAATTTGGGAGACACATGATGCAAGTGCCATTACAGGAAAACATATTTCTTTAACACATAAGCAGAACAGCTTCCCAACGATTGCAGCTCCAACTTCTAAAACCAAACCTGTAAATGACAGCCAGCAGCATTGTGGAGAGAGGCTTCTAACTCCTGGGCTGGACATTTCTGTGTGTGATCCCACCAGGCAAGACAGTAACTCTGTGTGTCTTCTGTAAGAGGAGAATGGTGTTCCTGAAGAGCTACAGCACTCTCTCAGTCCCATTGACTTTGTTCTTCAGACAGGATTGAGAAGCAAGAAAAGTAGAAACTAGGGCATGAAGGGGGACCACATCATCCTGGAAAGTCACATCCCAAGGACATTCAGTCCTAAAAGGACAACTGAATAAAAAAGAATAATAAAAATAAAAAGAATAATAAAGCAATGACAGATGTTCATTAATCATCATTTGTGCAACCAAATTCTTTTTTTTTTTTTTGAGACAGTCTCACTCTGTTGCCAGGCACCAGGCTGGAGTACAGTGGCGCAATCTCGGCTCACTGCAATCTCCGCCTCCTGGGTTCAAGCAATTCTCCTGTCTCAGCCTCCTGAGTAGCTGGGACTACAGGCACGCACCACCACGCCCAGCTAATTTTTGTATTTTTTAGTAGAGATGGGATTTCACCATGTTGGCCAGGATGGTCTCGATTTCTTGACCTCGTGATCCGCCCGCCTCGGCCTCCCAAAGTGCTGGGATTATAGGCATGAGCCAGCAACCAAATTCTTAGTAAACATGCAGGCTTCTGTGGCAAGCGGAAGACAGGATTAAATTGCACTTTTGTTGCAGACCGATCACCTGGGCCTAATTTGGCTGCTGCCTCCCACGGGATCTCTGAGCCTAGGAGGGAAATTTAGGAGGGGGGAGGGAAAACCAAGGCCGGCCAGCAGGATGTTTCCTTTGTTGTCTTCTGCTGAGTGCTGTAAAGCAGGTGCAGGTGCAGTGAGATACCTAATCCTGTCCCCACTCCTCCCGCACGTCGTTAGCTTCTTGTTTAAAGTCCCCCCAGATGGTCTGATGCGGTCTTCCTAGTGTCATTGCTTAAAAGAGAGGCAGAGCGAAAAGAAGTAGGAGAGAGTGGTAAGCATCTTTTTTCTCAATGCGGAAAACCCAGAAGGGAGTTTCCTCCCCACCCACCTGAAAGTGTTCCCCAGTTGCCAAATCAAGGGCGGGGGCAGCGACGCGGAGTTGACTCAGGGCCCACTTTGAACCTCCTGGGTACTTGAGCAAAGTCGAGGGTGTTCGGACCTCTGGGGAGATGTTGCATCACGCAGTTTGGAAAGAACTTGGGGATTTTCCTTGGGGGGCTCGCTGTATGTACTGGGAACTAGTCTGGCAGGGACGTGGGAGTACGTGGGTGGCTGTGGGGAGCTGGTGTGTGAGGAAATCCGGCTTCACCTTGGGCTCAGAGTTGCAAGGAAAGTCACTATGGGATCAGCCTGCGCCCGAAAGGATGGACTCGCGCAGGTGCACGCGCGCTCGGCCGCTCCATTAGTGTCACGAGAGGAAGTGGGTGTTTGGGGGCGCCGCGAAGAGAGAGGCGCAGCTGGGACACCTGCGCTCCTCTGCCCGGTTACTGTCTGTCCTGGCCCCAGGCCGCCCAGGTTCACAATAGGGTTCCCTTGCCCGCCGGGACGGAGAGAAAAGGGGACGCGCCTGGCGCAAGGTGGAGGCGGACACCTGGGCGGGCGCTAGGACCCGGGCGGCGCACCTGTTGGCTGGGACCCGGCCCCGCCCGCCCGGCCTCCACCCCGGGTGCGGGACCCGCGGGGGCAAGGCGGGAGTGGCGGTGCCAGCGGAGGGCACCGGCCCGGCGTGGCGGCGGCGGCAGAGCGCGGCCCCGGGCTCACCATGGCCGAGCTGCTGAGGAGCCTGCAGGATTCCGAGCTCGTCGCCCGTTTCCAGCGCCGCTGCGGGCTCTTCCCCGCGCCGGATGAAGGCCCCCGGGAGAACGGCGCGGTCCCCGCCGAACGCGCGGCGCGGGTCCTCGGGGTCGAGCATTTCCCCGCGGCCAACGGTGGCGGGGCCCCGGCCAAAGGGCTGCGCGGAGCCGCAGCGCCGCAGGTAACCGCGGGCAGGTGTTCGCCGGGGACGGGGAGGGGGCGGCTGCGGTCGTGCTGGTCAAGGCGACTCCGCCACGCGGGGCCGGCCGGGTGGAGAGGGCGCTGTCCACGGCAGCGACCCGGCTCCCGGCCCTGAGAGCGGACGGGGAGGCCTGGGCTTCCAGTAACCAGGATGCCACCCCCCGACGCTGCCAGGGCCAACCGGGTCATCCCCAGACCCTGTCAGTGCGGTGCATTTAGAGACTTCCGACTTCAAAAAGTAGCTAAATAATTCACGTAGATGCCAGCAGCCTGTAAGAGTTACGTAACGGAACAGAGGAGCGGGGACGTCCTTGGCACTCCCCGGAGAGACGTTCTTAGGCCCCCCCTGCTCCGTATTCTTGCATTTCCGCCCATCCCCCTTCCCGGATCCGCGCGGGTGCGGGTGCTGCTGGGCTCGCCGCGCTCCTCACCGCGCTGCACCGCCAGCTCTGCGGACAGAACTTCGGGCCCAAACGGCTCCCAGAGAGATTTACGACCCCCTGGACTAGCCCCAGCGATGATGTCCTAACAGCACCTCCCGCTCGCCCTCCCCCAGAGTCTGGGGCGGTGGCGGAGGGCCCTTCTGCCGGGTGGGTCTTCTATGGACTGACGCCAGTGACTTCTAACAGATGCTTCTGGGAGGGAAGCCCGCCGCGCTCCCAACTAGGCGTTCGGAGCCTGATTACACAACCCGCTGCGGCTTGGCAGGGACCCGCGCGAGTTGTCGTCGTCGCAGTGCACAGGGACTCCAGGCAAGAGGGAGCAGACGGGCTGCACTTGGCTTCTGGGGATGCCTGTCTACAGGGGGCACCTGCAGCGGCTGCCCTTTCCCTCGGCAAAGTCAAAAGTGCGGCGCAGGAGAAAAGCAACGTATTAACAATTCCAACTCCTTGTACAAAAGCCACATTTTGTTCTTCCTAGGAGGTTTCGGTGACAGAAAAGTGACCTTGATTTATGTGTAAATTTCTAGATGTAAGTGAGGAATTATGAAGAACCCGGCTTCTGTGTGGAATGGAATATTATAGGCATTGGATTCTAGAATCAGTTTGGGAGGATGAGGGTGGATGTGTGTTCCAATCCAGAGAAATCCCCCTCTGCATTTTTTTCTCTTTATTGTTCTTTATCCCATGTGACTTTCTAGTAACTTATAGATGAGCATGAGAACCTTCTCTTTTCTCTTGCCTTGTCTTCAAAAGAGAGCAGAGTAGGGGGGATAAGAAATTAGCCGGATGTGGTGGCGCACACCTGTAGTCCCAGCTAGTCGGAAGGCTGAAGGAGAATAGCTTGAATCGGGAGACAGAGGTTGCAGTGAGCTGAGATCGCACCGACAGAGCCAGACTGTCTCAAAAAAAAAAAAAAAAAAAAAAAAAAGTCCCCTGGCTGAAACGTGCCATGACATCTTCGGCGCACACACCATTTGCACTCACAGGTACATGCGTGTGTTGCTTTCTGTTGCTGTTTTCACAAGCTTGTACCCTGTTTCTCTAATGCAGGAAGCTGAAAAAGAGTGAATTGTTCCACTAGTGCTTTTCGAGTTGTTTTAAAGATCACCCCTGGTAACTTAACTTTAAACTCCAGAGTTGGGTGCTCTTGACCTTTAAAAGAAAGATAAGGAGATTTCTTGCACAGTGATATCTTCTTACTACTTGCTGATCCTGGGTCTTCAGTGAGCCAAATGGGATTTTCCCTGGACCCACCTGCCCAACACAGGGCATCTGCTCAGAGATCAGGTAAAAGCAAGAGAGCTAAATGTGCAAGATAAATCACTGTGCTGGTATATAATGTGAGACACAAACTTGAGAGCATTTGATAAATGAAAGGTTAATGAATGTTTTTACAGGTGGGTTGGTTTCAAATGACTTGGGAAGATAAATCCTTTTTATACACACATAGAATCCCTCCTCAAAAATGATCTTATACCTGCACCCAGGTAATGTACAAGACTTTAAGGGGGCAGTTGTGAAAAGTATGCTGCCCCCTCTGCCTCGGGCCTTTGAACAGGCCTTGGCCTGCCTGAGCTGCCTGTCCTTTCTCTAAATAACCTCCCCACCCATCCTTCTGTTTCCAAAGGTCAGTTCCTCTATGGGTGCCTTCTCTGACCTTCCAGCCTAGCTCCCTCTGCCATAGGCTCTCTTTGCTTGCTGGGTTTCTTCATTACAGCATTTATCACATTGTCTATACGTGCCTTCGTGTGGATATCTGATTATTGACAGCCCCTCCAGTGGATGGTAAGCTCTAAGAATCCAGGAAATTTGTCTGCTATGGTCCTTATTTTCTTCCCATGGCCTGGCATATAGGAGGAGCTGGTGGCTTTTGTGAATACATGAGTGTAGATTGCAGTATAAAATAATAGTTTTTAACTGTTTTTTTTAAAAAACAGGGTCTTGCTGTATCATCCAGGCTGCAGTGCAGTGGTGCGATCATAACTCACTGCATCCTCCAACTCCTGGATTCATGCAGTTCTCCTACCTCAGCCTCCTGTGTAGCTAAGACAATAGATGCATGCCATCATCTGGCTTTTTTTTTTTTTTTTTTTTTTTTTTTTTTTTTTTTTTTTTTTTTTTTTAAGAAACAGGGTCTCAATATGTTGCTGAGACTAGTCTTGAACTTTTGGCCTGAAGTGATCCTTCTGCCCTAGCCAGCCAGAGTGCTGGAATTACAGGTGTCAGCCACTGTGACTGGCAATGTTTTGTTTAAAAAAAAAAGTGAATATTGAAAATCAAATGGTATTTCTGCATAACCTAGAAGGCAGCACCGGGATATTGATTTAAGACCCTTCAAACAATAGAGAAGTTTTCTTCTTCATTTGAATGACTTTACTTAACGAATCTAATTTACCTTCCCACCTTTCACATTTTCTATATTTGTTTTAATTTTGAAAACAGGACAAGTGTAGAAATGATTGACTGAAAGTTTCCTCTGCAAGTTCTCATTATACCACATGCTGCTAGCTTAAAGATTAACTGCATCTTTTACAAACCAGGAGTGGGCTTGGCTTATACAAGCCTGCCATTGAATAAATTGGACTGGGCCTTAGAGATTGCCCAGTAGTCATGAATTTCACAGGAAGTCTGAGTCCTGAAGGGTTAAGTGATTTGTTGAGGACTTCCAGGATATCTACAAGGTCAGGGGAAGTCAGATCTTTTGACTCCCACTTCTAAACTTCTTTCCTCTGTGCAGATTCCAGGGAAAATTCCAGGACCTCACTTAATCTAATTCACTGAGGTGTGTCTTGTTGGTACTGTCTGGGACAGGGTGGAGATCGTGTGAAAAGAGGTGGTATTGCTTTCAGTTTCCAAGGGTATCTGAATTGAAAGAGTAACTGTAGGAAGCCATTTTTGGTTATTGTGTTGGGAAGCATTGCCCTGAGCAAAAGGCAGGGGTCCTAGGACTGGGCCAGAAATGTAAAGTGTGATGAGAATTTTGTTTATTTGTTCTGGGGTAAAGCCAGCCTCAGATACAATGGAATTTTGATTTCTAACATTTTTGCTGACTCAATACAGGACTCTGCAGAGCCTTCCTCGGCATTATATTAGACTAAGGATCATCCTTTCTAATATCCCTGTGTCCAGTGCTTTTTGATAACTGCTCAGACATAGTTCTCACATTGACTTAGGGAGATCAAAGATAAGTTGTTTCTAGAAATTTTTAGACTCCTAGTTTCTCTCTTGAAGCAATCGAGGCCTTCTAAATCTGTTAATCTCCAAAACTCCACCCTTGATTTCACTGGTGTGCTAAAGTACAAACAATAAATCCCAGAAACCAGGAGACCAGGACCTAGTTCTTCCTTCATGTTATTTTGGACTTCTCTGAACTTCAGTTTTTCCATCTGCAGAATGAGTGGAGTGGAAAAGGACCATGGTTTTCCCTTTCTTTTCTTTATTAGTATTTTTTTATTATTATTATTTTTTGATGGAGTCTCGCTCTGTCACCCAGGCTAGAGTGCAGTGGCGTGATCTCAGCTCATCGCAACCCCTGCCTCCTGGATTCAAATGATTCTCCTGCATCAGCCTCCCAAGTAGCTGGGACGACAGGCATGTGCCACCATGCCCAGCTAATTTTTGTATTTTTAGTAGAGATGAGGTTTTGCCATGTTGGGCAGGCTGGTCGTGAACTCCTGACCTCAGATGATCTGCCCACCTTGGCCTCCCAGAGTGCGGGATTACAGGTGTGAGCCACGAAGCCCGACTAAGAACCATGGTTTTCTAACCATGGCTGTACAGTATAGTCACTTAGAGAAGCTTTAAAAACAAAACAAACATAAACCAATGTCCAAGATTCAGATTAGAAGAGGGGTCCAGAGAAGCTGGCCAACCAAGTTGGGAAGCTCTGAGTTCTCTTCTCCTGAGCCCCATGACCCTTAGTGTATTCAGTAGGAGGGTGGTGATGGCTGCAGGCAGTGGTCATGGCCCCTGTGACATTTCGGCTTCATCATTACTAAACTGGCTAACAGATCAAATGCAAGTTTTGATTATCTTTTATTGGATGCTGAGGTTTGAAAGGACAAAATGAAATATTTTGAAAGTATACATTTGACCACTTTTTCTATTTATAGATATCATCATTGTTCATAGGAGAAAACTTGGAAACACACAAAGAGAAAGTTAAATTCATGTCCATATATCACCCCCAACCCATGCTAATCACTTAGTAAATGTTCAGCCCAATTTTTAATGGCTGCATGTTCCTCCACAGGATGGATATACTATAATTTAGTTGGCCAGGTGCGGTGCCTTTGGGTTGTTTCCAGTTTTTGCATTAAAAAGGATAACATCTTTGTACAAGTATCTTTCCACCTGTCTTTGATTACCTTCTAAATAAAATGTCCAGACTTGAAATTGCTGAGTGAAAAAATTGCGTAGATTATGGCTCTTAAGAGCTATTACCACATTGCCCCACAGGAAGGATATATTAGGGTAAACCACTACAAGTGCAGGCTTTCTCACCCCCTCACCAGTGTTACGTATTAATACTCTCAGTAATCTTTAAAGTAAATAAACCACTTCAGCTTCTTTCTCACCTTTGCTTCCTTCATTTCCAATCAACATTTACCGATGACTACCATGTTTCCTGGGCAGTCCTCAGCCTTAGAGACATACAGATAAATACGATTTAGTTTCTACCTTGTGAAAGCCCAAATAAAAGGGTGCAGTGCAAAAAAAAAAAAAAAAATACTAGAATGGAAGGATGAATACAAGGACAGGGAGACAACAGCAGGAATAACTCACCTTCCCCAGGGGAGCCCACTGAAGTCTTGGGTTGGGGCTTAAAGAGTGTGTAGGAATCACACAGGCAAAAATGAGAGAAGCTCTTTCTTTACCTGGATTCTCCTGTCCTAGAACATAAAGACACATGTCATTTTTGGTGAATGATGACAAGTTCAGCATGGGTAGCATTGGAATATTAGCAGGAAATAGTTCGCCAACTTAAAAAGGGTGATGGAAACTCTTAAAAATGGTTAAAATAATACATTCTATGTATATTTTACTTTAATTTTCTTAAAGAACATAGGCTGTATTCCACCTTTAGGGAAGGAAGCATAGCTCTCTATTTCTTTCTTCTTCTTTTTTTTAAAAAATAGAGACAGGGTCTCACTATGTTGTCCAGACTAGTCTTGAACTCCTGGGCACAAGTGATTCTCCTGCCTTGGCCTCCCAAAGTGCTGGGACTACAGGCATGAGCCACCACACCTAGCCTCCCTATTTCTTAAACATGGGCTACACATAGTGACTGCCTTCCAGAGAGTGCAGTATGGAAAGAGAAGGGGGAAAAAAAGCAATTTTACAGTATAAAAACTTGACAGGCACTCCCTTGGCCAGATGACCAAGGTCAACATCACCAGTGGTAAATCATGTGACATCATATTCTCTTGATGCATATCAAAATTATGTATTCTTATTACATGTTGAGGGAAATCCTGCAAAATACCTGACTGGTACTCTTCAAAACTGTCAAGGTCATTAAAAACAAAAAATTCTGAGAGGCTATCACAACTCAAGAGGAGCCTAAGGAGGCATGACTAAATGTTATGTAGTATCCTGGATGAGGTCATGGAACAGAAAAAGAGACATTAGGTAAAAAATAAGGAAGTGTGTGTAAAGTATGGACTTTAGTTAATAATAATGTCTCAATATTGTAACAGATGTATCATACCAATATAAGATGTTACTCATAGGAGTAACTGGCTACAGAGTATAAGGAAGGCTGTGAGTATATGGGAATCGTGTATTATCTTTTCAATCTTTTTATAAATATAAAAATAGTCCACTTAGGCCAGGCATGGTGGCTCACTTGAGGTTAGGAGGTGTAATCCGAGCACTTCTGGGAGGCCAAGGTGGGTGGATGACTTGAGGTCAGGAGTTCAAGACCAGCCTGGCCAACATGATGAAACCCCGCCTCTACCAAAAAATATAAAAATTAGCCAGGCGTGGTGGTGCACACCTAATGTCCCAGCTACTCGGGAGGCTGAGGCATGAGAATTGCTTAAACCCGGGAGAGGGAGGTTGCAGTGAGCCTAGATCATGCCACTGCACTCCAATCTAGGTGACAGAGAGAGACCCTGCCCCACCCGCAAAGTCTATTTAAAAATTTTACAAGGTGGGGGTAACTGAAGGGCCATTTACAAAGATGTGGGCAGGGTTGGAAGAAAACCAACTTGGGAGGATGAAGCATCTTGGAGCAAGCAACTTCAGCCTAAAAAAGCAAGAACAGGGAATGGGGTTCTGGTAACCCCAGACCCACTGAGAGCTTAGATGGCAGAGGGGATTCCCTGGCCAGAGCTGAGGCCCTTAGTAAAGACAGGCATCCACAGCCAGGAAGGAGGAAGTTGTGGGGAGGGAAGGGGATCAAATCTCAAGCTCATTCTCTATATGCCCTCTTTCATATCCTACCAGTGCCCGCCTTTAACCAAATTTAGTCTACAGTCATGGAGCTTGGGAACTGGCTGAAGAAGTCCATCAAGGTCAGCCTCCCTGGAAAAAGGCAGAGAGTGGACTAGAGAGGAGAAATGAAATCCATCCAGTGTAGATTGCATAAAGAAATTGGTGTGATAATACAGCTGCAGTTTGGGGCTGCAGCCAGAGTTTTAGGCTGAAGCCTTAATGTGGCTTACTGCAGAATTTGGAGTTTATCCTACAGACAGAAAGACAGCAGTCAGTTTCATCCTGTGTGGCAAATCAGAATTGGCAACTCAGAGCACTGTGTTAACAGGGATCTCAGGGTGTCTCTGTGCAGGACTGATGGGGGTGCCTGTGTGAGCATGGAGGGAGCCCAGTAGTGAAGACTTTAAGAAATAGTGATGTTAGATTCAAGCAGCAACAAATACAGGACTCACATGCAATCAAACTTTAATGTCTGTTTTGGGTTCTTCATGGTACTCCTATTGTCATTCTCACTCACAGATGCCTTAGGAGGAAAAAGCACAAATGGTTTCTTAAGACAGAGGTTGCTATGTTTTGAATCATAGGATCCCATCATTATGACTACAAGTTGATTGTGTCAGGGATCAGCCCTGGAGTGAAAGGCAGCCTGCTATAGGCTGGCCAGCATTTTATGACATGGCTTGGCATGGGGACTTCATCCAGTTAAGATCATTCATATTATATAGTAACTGACAGACACAATCAAATTGCTCCCTGGTGAGTCTGAATGCAAGACCCAGACACAGAGGCATAAATGGTAGAGTTCTGACACACCTCGGAGAAAAGAGGGAGGTTGTAAAGAAACAGAAGCTTCAAGACACAGGAAACAATAGGAATTCAGAAGCCAGAGGTGGAGAGGGGAATGAGAAGTCTGTAGAAAAGATAAGCAGAAGAAAAATTTCTGAGTGGAAAAAGAAGCTAAGACTTGAGTATGGCAGACTCCACTGAACGTGAGAAGCTAGAGGAACGATTGTGTTTCAGGATAGAATGGCTCAGAGAGGATCTTAGGAAGGAAGCTAGCTGTGTGGCTGCTGCAGTTTTCTTAGTTCTATTTATTTATTTATTTTTATTTATTTTACTTTAAGTTCTGGGGTACATGTGCAGATTGTGCAGGTTTGTTACATAGATAAACATGTGCCATGGTAGTGGTTTGCTGCATCCATCACCCCATCATCTACATTAGGTATTTCTCCTAATGCTATACTTCCCCAATCCCCCCACCCCCTGCTATTCTTCCCCTAGCCCCCTACCCCCAGGCCCCATTGTGTGACGTTCCCCTTCCTGTGTCCATGTGTTCTCATTGTCCAACACCCACTTATGAGTGAGAACATGTGGTGTTTGGTTTTCTGTTCTTGTGTCAGTTTGCTAAGAATGATGGTTTCCAGCTTCATCCATGTCCCTGCAAAGTTTTCTCAGTTCTTGAGAAATTATATCAAAAACCCCTCTCCTTGGAGGGAGCCTGTGGGGATCTCCCAGTGCAACCAGAATGTGCTGGTCCCTTTGAAGGATTTCCACATAATTGCAAGTAGGTCATTATTTCTCTCACTGTAGTTGGGAATGGTGGCTGGTGAGGAAGAACAATGGGGAGAGGAAGTTAGATCCCTCTGCTCACCTGTGTACCCTCAGGGCCTGACATGCC
>PVKP010039844.1:0-19862 GCA_004027715.1 Plecturocebus donacophilus
GATATCTTTGTTAATTTTCTGTCTCATTGATCTGTCTAATATTGACAGTGGAGTGTTAAAGTCTCCCATTATTATTATGTGGGAGTCTAAGTCTCTTTGCAGGCTATTAAGAACTTGCTTTACATAAAGATACATTCTGGGTGCTCCTGTATTGAGTATATATATATTTAGGATCGTTAGCTCTTCTTGTTGCATTGATCCTTTTACCATTATGTAATGCCCTTCTTTGTCTCTCTTGATCTTTGTTGGTTTAAAGTCTTTTTATCAGAGACTAGGCTTGCAACTCCTGCTTTTTTTTGCTCTCCATTTGCTTGGTAGATCTTCCTCTATCCCTTTATTTTGAGCCTATATGTATCCTTGCAGATGAATTGGGTTTCCTCGATACAGCACACCAATGGGTTTTGACTTTTTATCCAATTTGCCAGTCTGTGTCTTTTGATTGGGGCATTTAGTCTATTTACATTTAAGGTTAGTATTG
Source organism: Plecturocebus donacophilus (assembly GCA_004027715.1). Classification (NCBI taxonomy): domain Eukaryota; kingdom Metazoa; phylum Chordata; class Mammalia; order Primates; family Pitheciidae; genus Plecturocebus; species Plecturocebus donacophilus. The sequence continues at coordinate 479 of PVKP010039844.1, forward strand.
TTATGTGTGAATTTGATCCTGCCATTTTGATGTTAGATGGTTGTTTTGCCCATTAGTTGATGTAGTTTCTTCATTGTGTTGATGCTCTTCACTATTTGGTACATTTTTGGAGTGGCTGGTACTGGTTGTTCCTTTCTATGTTTAGTGCTTCTTTCAGGAGCTCTTGTAAAGCAGGCCTGGTGGTGATGAAATCTCTGAGCAATTGCTTGTTCATAAAGGATTTTATTTCTCCTTCGCTTATGAAGCTTAGTTTGACTGGATAGGAAATTCTAGGTTGAAAGTTTTCTTTTCTTGAAGGATGTTGAATATTAGCCCCCACTCTCTTCTGGCTTGCAGGGTTTCTGCTGAGAGATCTGCTGTTAGTCTGATGGGCTTCCCTTTGTGGATATCCCAACCTTCTCTCTGGCTACTCTTAGCATTTTCTCCTTCATTTCAACTCTGGTGAATCTGACGATTATGTGCCTGGGGTTACTCTTCTTGAGGAATCTTTGTGGTGGTCTCTGTATTTCCTAGATTTCAATGTTGGCCTTCCTTGCTAGGTTGGGAAAGTTCTCCTGGGTAGTATCCTGAAGACTGTTTTCCAGCTCGGATTCATTCTCTCCGTCACATTCAGGTACACTTATCAAATGTAGATTAGGTCTTCTCACATAATCCTGTATTTCTTGGAGGCTTTGTACATTTCTTTTTACTCTTTTCCCTCTAATCTTGCCTTCTTGTTTTATTTCATTGAATTGATGTTCAGTCTCTTATATCCTTTCTTCCGCTTGATCGATACAGCTATTGAAACTTGTGTATCCTTCGCAAAATTCTTGTGTTTTTCAGCCCCATCAATTCATTTATATTCCTTTCTAAGCTGTTTATTCTCATTAGCATTTCATGAAACCTTTTTTCAAGGTTCTTAGTTTCTTTGCATTGGGTTACAACATGTTCTTTTAGCTCAGAGAAGTTTGTTATTACCACCTTCTGAAGCCTGTTTCTGTCAGTGCATCAGACTCATTCTCCATCCAGCCTTGTTCCCTTGCTGGTGAGGAGTTGGGATCCCTTGAAGGAGGAGAGGTGTTCTGGTTTTGGGTATTTTCATCCTTTTTGCACTGGTTTCTTCCCATTTTTGTGGATTTATCTACCTGTGGTCTTTGTGGTTGGTGCCTTTCAGATGGGGTGCCTGAATGGACATCCTTTTTGTTGCTGATGAAGTTGTTTCTTTCTGTTTCTTAGTTTTCCTTCTAACAGTCAGGCCCCCCTCCTGTAGGACTGCTGGAGGTCCACTCCAGGCCCTGCTTGCCTGGAGATCACCTGCAGCGGCTGCAGAACAGTAAGGGTTGCTGCCAGTTTCTTCTTCTGTTATCTTTGTCCCAGAAGGATACCTGCCAGATACCAGCCTTAGCTCTCCTTTATGAGGTGTCTCTTTGATTATATGGATTTGGGGGAGCTGCTTGAGGATACAGTCTGTCCCTTATAGTAGCTCAAGTGCTGAGCTGTGAGCTCCGTTGTTCTGTTCAGAGCTGCTGGGCAGGTGTGTTTAAGTCTGCTGCAGCAGAACTCATAACCCTTTTTTTTCCCAGGTGCTGTGTTCCGGGAAGGTGGGGCTTGGTTCCTGTCATTCTGCTGCCTTTTTGTAGAGATGCCCTGCCCAGTGAGGAGATAGCCTAGTCAAAGTCTGCCAGCAGAGGCATTGCTGAGCTGCCATGGGCTCTGCCCAGCTGCCGTGTGAACTTCCTTGCAGTTTTGTTGATAGGGGTATAGTTAGAACTGCCATCGGTATCGACAGTCAGCTTCAGTAATGGTGGACTGTCTCTGTAATGGCGAACTGCCTTGATAATGGCAGACACCCTTCCCCCGACAGAGCTGGACCATCCCGGGTCCATATGTGCTTGCTGTGAAACCCTCAATCCAGAGCATTTCAGATTGCTGGTCTTTGTGGGGATGGGACTGGCCAAGCCAGATCACCTGGCTCCCTGTTTAAGCCCCCTTTTTTTTCAGTTGAATGGGCGACTGTCTCCCAGGTGTCACAGTCACAAGTTGAAATGGTGCCTGGATTTGTGTGAGTTTTTGTGCGGAGACCCACCGTGCCAGCTGAAACGGCCACGCTGGAGACTCGTGGTGCTTTTCTGCCCGGGAATCTCCTGGTCTGTGGGCAGTAAAAATTTGTGTGGAAATGCTGTGATCACTCACCCTCTGCGTTTTCACTGGGAACTGCAATCCAGAGCTGTTCCTATTCAGCCATCTTGGATTGGTCCTATAATCAGTTTTTCTAAAATCAGAATCACCATTTTTATTCTTTGTTCAGTGTGTAATTGGATTACACAATTTAATTTTCCCATGATGCAAATAAATTCATGAAGAATATTTCTTGACCACCTACTAGCATCTAATTTTGACCGTTTTCCTCCCTCCTTCCCTCCCCACTTAGTTCACTGTCTTCTGTAGGCCCACTATTATTTTAGGCGCTTGGGATTCATCTGTGGACCTGGAGGATAAGATCCCTTCCCTCCGAGGACTCACATTCCAGTGGAGAGAGACCTGCATTTGTGGAGACAGACCTGCATTTATGTTCTAAGTACTGTGAAGAAAATACATTGGATGCTGTGATAATGAGTAACAGGGGAGGTCTCATTTAGACAGAGTAGGTTGGGAAACCATCTCTGAGGAGGTAATCTTTAAGATGAAAAGTAGAGAATTAGGAAGAACCATGTGAGGAACTGAGAGAAGAACAAGTACAGAGTTCCCAAAGCAGGGATGTTCGGAAATGGTGGCACTGGTACAAGTTGAGGATGGAGACAGTTGGTGTGAAAGAAGGTAAGAAATGCAAATAAGAGTCAGAGTATTTAGTGCCTTGTTACAAATACAAGGAATTTCGATTTCTTTTCTGAATGAACTAGGAGGTTATTCAAAGGTTTAAGATCAGTGTCTTGATCTGAGTTTTGAAAATACCACTTCTTTGTTTAGGTGTACATTTTCCGAGTGGTTAATTATGACGATATTCCTGTGAGTTGCATTGTTCATATTTTTGTTTACTGAGAATTTTTATGCAGAGTTGAGCATGTGGTTAGAATTACTTGGAAAATTTTCCACCTAAAATTGTTGCAGTTATACTTGGAATTGAGGAACCTCAGTGTCTCTGTTAGCATATTAGAGTGAAATGGAAATTTTCTGGTTTGTTTTTTTTTTGTCCCTCATCTCTCCTTCTCTCAATTTCTTCCTTTTCTCTTCTTCCCATTCCTTTTCCCATGCCCCTTTTACTCCTCCCCCAACTTTCTCTCTCCTAGAGGATTCTAATACGTGGCTGGGATTGAGAACCACTGTTGGGGCTCTCCAGAGTCTATTTCAGCCCTTAGCTAACCTTAGGCAAGTTACCTAATGTCTCAGCTTTTGCTTCCACATTTGTAAATGATCCAAATTAGATTTTAAGGAAAATAGTGTCTCTGTTCATGGCTATAGGAGTAAAGATGAGTTATTAACCCTCTAGTTTGGGCTGGTGTTACTGTTGAATGCCTTAATTTTCACAAGAGGATGTTAATACTACCCTCAGATTCGCAAATCTTGCCAGTTAACATAAAGTCATGCCAGTTTGGCCTCATCTTCTGTTTGTTCCCATTGCTGCTTTGTATGTACTAGTTTGGGCTAACATCACCTATTTGGCCTCCGTCACTAGACTTCCTCTCCCTATGTATCCCTCCCCGCAACCCATTCTCCACATCACAAGCAGAATACAGCTATTTTGTATTACCAGTAAAGAATAGACCCGTATGCCTTAACATTTATACAGCAGATATTTTTTGGCCACCTACCAGGTGCCAGACAAGAAGCTATGCACTAGGAGTACAGCTGTGAATGAGGGCCATATCTTCATGGAGTTACGGTTGTAGATGGAGAGGAAAAATAAAATGACAACCTGACCTTTAGATTAGTGCTAATGAAGAAAATTTTTAAAACGTATTTTTTAAAAATATAAGCCTGGTGAGTTTTCTTCCGCACTTAAAATCTTTTAATGGTTCCTCCCTGCCCTCAGGGTTAAGTCTAAACTTAACATAATTCACAGACTCCTTTAGATATGCCCTAGTTTAGTTCTCCAGTCCTGTTCTTGGTATCTGTACTCTTTCTTGTCGCCAACTCTGTTTCACGACCACTGAATATTAACTCTTTATAGATAGTGTGTTTTACTTGCCTTTGAGATTTTGTCATGCTATTCCTCCTTCCTGAACCACTTTCTTCTCACCTCCAAGATCTAGCTAACTTGTACTGCTTACCTCTCAGATCTTAGCTTGTAGATTGTTGTTTCCCAAAATTCTCTAATGCCTTAAGCCAAGGTTGTAAACATGTGGCTGTAGCCTTCATTGTTAACACAATTCTAGATATTTATCTGACTGTATAATCTTGACTGTGCTTTTCAAAACCTATAAAAAGATCAGCTGAAATATACAGACTTTGTTCATGATTTCTTAAAGAGCATTCATTGTTTTCAGTAGTCTAGATTCCCTAAAAGTCTTTTACTGAAGTAAGTTAGACCATTCAGAAAACCTCACATCAGAACCATGGTAAATTATATTGTCCTCCCGTAGATTTGCTTTTACCTTACTTTTAAAAAGTATATTTTGTTTTCTCTCACTAGATTATTATAAGCCACGAAAAGTACTTTTAAGAAGGCGGAATACTATTTAAATTCCCTCATTATTAAATATTCTTAGAAAACATCAATTTTATTCATTATGTAGATGCTCTGTAGCTTATTAATCATCCTATTGTTTATTGTTCTAAAGATTTTTTGTTTACTACAGTTAATTACAGTAATTTGAGATGGACTTAACATATAATTACTGTGTTTATCTGTGGTTCAGTAATGTGGCTTATTTGATTAAAATTTTATTTACAATGTGAGTGTCAAATGGGATTGTTTGAACTCAGAGAATCAATTTGTTTGAACTATTGAGATCACCAAGATAGTATAGCTAATAGTAAAATTGCTGCTGCTTATATAATTCTGTATTGTCAGATACTATAAAATCTTAAATTGTTGCTCTTTATAATTACCTAAATGTACCATCTTAGATATAACATCTAAAGATTTAAAGAAACTTTAATTCTTTATTTTAAACTACAGTATAACAATTTTATGCTCCTCTCAGAAGGAAATTAAAATTTCAGTCAATGGATTGGCAGCTGCTTTAAGGGATTTATTAGCATTGTGTCTGACACATACATAATTACATCAAGATTCAGCATATCTAAAATTTGGGTTTATTTCTGAGTAACGTTTGGCAATAAGGCTGTGAACACAAGGGGTTTAGCAGATTCCCTGTATGTAAGCTCTGTATTTAACACTAATTGAAACTTACGAGTGGAAGATGATCTGTCACACGACCAGAGCTTTGTAGTTTGCTATAGAAATCCAGAATACCATAGTAAGAGTGCTTTCTCCTTTTTGTATTCATTCAAGTAAGAAACATATATTGAAGCTTCTTCATTTGCCAAATGCTAAGTCAAGTATTGGTAATACTGAGCTCTTATAACCTGATCCTTGTTCTTTAGTAGTTGTGTATTTACTTGTTTTGATATTTAAATTCTGTCCACTCTGTTTTCCCACATCTACCATTGTTTATTCCATCCTCTTCTAACCATTGTAGCAGATTGGTACAATTGAAAAAATAGCGAATTGAGAATCAGAAGACTTAGTCTCTCTTTGTCTGGGTCTGCCACTCATCCCTTTGCAATTCTGGCAAAATTATATAACTTCTCTGAATCTGATTATTCATCTGAAAATGAGGGGATTGTACCAGTTGATGATAAGACCTCATCTAACTCCAAAATTTTGACAATTAAATTTCATTCCCTTCTGCTGTTATCAGGCAGTGCAACTAAGATATGAGGACTATGTGAATTATATCTACAGAACTTGATTTATCTATAAATAAATTTTTATGAAAACTTAAAAGCAAAATCATACTGATTTTCATTTTAGCCCCGGGAATGTGCTTATTGTGTGTACTGACGTTTTAAAAATTAGTATACTAATAAGTCCTTACATTTCTGATCCTTTTATACTTTTACCAATTAAATAAGTAAAGCCAAACCAGCAACACAGAGAAGACTCTGAAGCTAATGATTTGCTGTCATTGACATAGATTAGTTACTGAAATAGAAAGTGGTAGTGCTTATTTTCAACATAACTAGGCTTCATTGTTGGCAGTTTAGTATCTTTTGTGTTTGGTTTGCCATTATTCTGATAAAAACAGAGTGCCTACTTTTTTCCCCCTCTCAAAATTACTGATAATAATAACTTTACCTAATTTCACCCTTCCACTCTCCCAGGGGTGTTTTGGCTAGTTACAAGCTTATGAAAGTATTTAATATTTTTAGATATGAAATTTACGTTACTTGATAGTAAATGAGTTAAAGTTCACATGTAAAAACCAACATGCAAGAACACTCACGACAGTTTTGAAAATGAAAGGTAATGAAGTAGTACTGACACTACCAGATATTTATAAAGTTACAGTTTGGTACAGATTAATGGGATGAAATAGAACAGGTAGAATAAAAATGTTCTCAAATACGTATGAGAAATTAGTATATGGTAAAGTTGGAATTTTCAGTCAGAGAGGGAGGATAGATTAAACAATATATGCCATTGAGACATCACTTAATGCTTGGCAGTATTTTTAAAAAAAGGAAATCTGACTCCAGCCTGTGCAGCAGAGCAAGACTCTTTCTCTTTAAATAAATTAAATAAATAAATATCAATGAATGAATGGGAAAATCTGGATTCCTACTTGACTTTTGTATAGCAAAGAAAATTCTACGTGGACTTAAGTTTCATACTTGAGAAATAATATTATAATTGTTTTTAATAATCTAGGATTAAGAGACCTTTCTAAACATGCCACAAAACCCAGAGGTCAGAAAGAAAAAGAATGTTTGATTTTTGCAAAATAAAAAAATGAAAAAAAATTGTTAAAATATCAGATAATGACAAACTAGCAATTAAGACAAAGCTTAGTTCCTACAATAAAAAGGCTCTTATAAATCATTAAAAAGTGGATAATCCTCTAATAGAACAATGACAAATGATATGAATAGATACTTCAAAGGAAAAATAATTCATATTACCAGTAAATTTATACATGTACAGATACTCTACTTTATTCATAACTTTTAAGTGTTAATTAAAAGATCATTCAGTGAATATTGGTATGGCCATGAGGAAGCAGGTATTTTCTTACATTCTGGATGAAATGTATTTGGTGTAGCCCTTTTTTTTTTTAAGAGTACTTTATTATCTATTAAAATACAAAAATATATCTATTTTTTGAATCAGCATTTTCCCCCAGGAACTTATCTTACTCATAAACTTATATAAATCTACAAAAAAATAAGGTATGCAGAGATATTTATTGTAGAATTGTATGGAAAGAGAAAAAATTCTGGAGACGAATTGACCATCAATTTATTTGATTTTTATGTATTTGATTGTCCACTAGTTAAATTGGTTGATCCATTCAGTGAGTTCAGTTTTTTGTAGCTTAATACAACGGAGATAAATCAGTAAATATTATATTGTTGAGTGTCAAAAAATAGTTGCAAATTTACAAAAAATAAATGATGAGTGGTAGAAAGATTCAAGTAAAAGAACAGCAGTTCTGAACTGGAGTCGTTGCTAGTGCTTAATAGGGTCCCAGCCAACATTTAAAATACCCCAACTTTCAAAGAGAAGAATGTGGCAGATGCTTGTTATTTGCTTACCCAGGAGTCATTGGCCCTTTCTTCTGTTAACCAAACCATAATTCTGTTTAATGGCAAGTTGCCTAACCCCAGTGGATGAATGTGAATCATGATTAGTCTAAACCAGTCATTATTATCCCTTGGCAAATTATTTCACTTTACGTTCCTCCCATGTGACGCAGTTTTGGCCAATGAGTAGTAAAGAAAGTCTACTGGAGAACATTTGACAAAAATGTCTTCTGTGATGAAAACAGATGCTGAAAGAATTCTTTCCCTCCCTGCTTTGGGTGTTCTATATAAGGATGTGATGCTTAGAGTGGATACTGGCAAGTTTCAAAAATCAGGAGAAGGCCAAGAAAATTGCAGAAAGTTAACCCAGCACCATGATTTAGTTGAACTTTGAAACCATCTTAGCGCAGTCTACTTGCAAAATTTTGTTACGTGAACTAATTAGTCTACTGGTAGTTAGTTTTCTGTTGCTTGGAGCTGAAAATATCCTAACAAATATTGAATTCATGGAAAGCTGTTTTTTTATTACATTCTGTATTTCTGTGACAGTTCTGAAAATTGTTCTTTTCCTTTGTCTTAGCTATAAAGTAATCGATAATGAATATGTATGTGCATTGGACCATGAAGCAAAAATAGAGTTGAGATTAATTCATAAATTAATGCAATAATGTATCTTCCTCAGGAAGGGACTTTGAATATATTTGTTAACTTTTTTCTAATCCCCCCTCCCACAGGGTTTCTTTATGTTAAATATTCTGACAGTCTCTCTCATTTGCTTAGAGGATAAACCAAGGAAGGAAGAGAAAACGTGTGATTCAGCCATATAGATAAAATTATTTTACTTCCCCTTTAGCTGTTCTATTTTGAGTTTTAAAGATGTTAAAGAAGAAATAGAGTTGAAGGATTATCATTGTAACTTGCTAAAACAATTCTAAAAATAAGTTGGCAGTGATAATTGTTGTATAATTTGTATTTTCTGTTTTTTCACATAAACATCCTTTCGAAGTACGTTCATGATTAACATTTGCTCATCTGCTTGATTAATTTTTCTTTGTGAATCAGTTTCTAAACTGGTTAAAGTCCTGACATTCAGTTGAGCTTTTTAGCAGTTGAATCTCTTAAAAGTTTTTAAAATCTTATGTGTTTCAGATCTTTTGACCTTCCCTCTTCCCCCAACTATACCTATTAGAATCAAATTCGCCGGGCGTAGTGGCTCACACCTGTAATTCCAGCACTTTGGGAGGCCGAGGCAGGTGGATCACCTGAGGTCAGGAGTTCAAGACCACCCTGGCCAACATAGTGAAACCACAGCTCTACTAAAAATACAAAAGTTATCCTGGCATGGTAGTGCACGCCTGTCATCCCAGCTACTCAGGGGGCTGAGGCAGGAGAATCTCAGAAACCTGGGAGGCAGAAGTTGCAGTGTGAACCGAGTTTGCAGAATCACTGCACTCCAGCCTGAGTGACAGAGCGACACCCTATCTCAAAAAAAAAAAAAGGTGTTAAAATGAAAAGATAGCCTTGTTTTTGTTTTACCATGTTGGCATGAAAGCTGCTTTCTTGGTATTGGCCTTTAGGTCTTTTTGTTTTTTGATAATGCCATTTTTATTTAACCAGCTTTCATTTTTATTATAATTATTATAAAAGTAACACAATGCACATGATCAGTAAAGCAAAACACAAATAACATAGAATGCTATAAAATTAAAAGTACTTCTGCCAAATTGGCAAACTGACACAGGCTACTGATTCCCTTTCCCAGAATCAACCCTAGAGAAATAAAATAGAGAGCAGCTGGATTCCAGAAACTCCATAAATGAGACTGAAGGCTGTCTCTCCTCTAGATTAACCTTTCACTATAGAAACTAGCAGCTGTAGCTTATCCCACTAGTGTCAGAATTCAGTGGGCAACATTATGGCAGTGCAGAAACACTGCTGGAGTTCAGAGTTGATGAAAACATGGGGACTGACCCTCTGTTCTCAACAGTTCATTTCTTCTCTTCTCCCTTTGTCCAGGGATACTGCCTTTTACTTCCTCTGAAGGGTTTAAAGGTACAAACTGTTGCATAGGGGTGTGACCATGTCTCGAAATGATTCTTGGTTCGTTGTGCCTATGCTTCACAACCCCATGAGTTTTCCTCTGTATTTTCCTTAATCTCACCCAGTACTAATGCCAGTTAAGGCCTGGCCTTTGAGTCTTCTCCAGTATATCTTATCAGAAAGAAGAACTAATTCCCTGAAAAACATACCAACATAACTAGAGAGTTGAGGACTATACCTGTCTCAAAAAAAAAAAAAAAAAAATCAGTAAACTGATGACATATATGATATAAAGCAGAATTATTAGAACAGATGAATGGCGGGGTGCGGTTGCTCACGCCTATAATCCCAGCACTTTAGGAGGCTGAGGCGGGCAGATCTCCTGAGGTTGGGAGTTCGAGACCAGTCTGACCAACACGGAGAAACTCCGTCTCTATTGAAAATACAAAATTAGCTGGGTGTGGTGGCGCATGCCTGTAGTCCCAGCTACTTGGGAGACTGAGGCAGGAGAGTCGCTTGAACCCCGGAGACAAAGATTGCAGCGAACCTAGATGGCACCGTTGAACTCAAGCCTGGGCAACGAGCAAAACTCCGTCTCAAAAAAAACCAACCACACAGACAAAAACAGGTGAGCCAAGAATTTAAAATAAGCATGATGAATATACTTAAAGATTTAAGGCAACATACTAGTAATATGAAAGACAATCCAAACATTATAAAAGCAGAACCATATGGAAATAGTAGTATGAAAAATATAATTAAAATAAAGACTACAGCAAATAGGATGGTATGAGTGAATTAATTGATTGAAACATTAGAAAGAACACTCTTCCAGGAAAAAGCAGAAAAAAAAAATAAAGAAATAGAAAATAGAGTAGAAAAACTAAGGGAAATAGAGAATTGTTGTACTAGTGCCAACATCTTAAAAGGAGTTCCAGAAAAAGAGAAAAATAAAAATGTAAGAAGGTGGCCAGGTACAGTGGCTCACACCTGTGACCCCAGCAGTTTAGGAGGCCAAGGTGGGTGGATCACCTGAGGTCAGTTCAAGACCAGCCTGACCAACATATTGAAACCTTGTCTCTACTAAAAATACAAAAATTAGTCAGGCTTGGTGATGCATCCCTGTCATCCCAGTTACTTGGGAGGCTGAGGCAGGAGAATCACTTAAACCCAGGCGGCAGAGGTTGCAGTGAGCTGAGATCACGCCACTGCACTCCAGCCTGGGCAACAAGAGTGAAACTTTGTCTCAAAAAAAAAAAAAAAAGGTGAAATAATTGAAAAAAATAATAGAGATACATTTCCTAAAATTCAAAATTGATGAAAGACTTGAAATTGGCCAAAGAGGTCATAGTGTATCAAATAGAATAAATAAAGGAAAGCGCATACCTAAGCAGATTAAATTAAGAATAGCAGAGAAAAATTTCTGAAAGATTTGAGAGAGAAAAAGCAGACGACCTGTAAGGGAACAAGAAGGTAGACATGTGACAGTTGAACAGCAATGTGGAATGAGAAAAAATAGTAAAGTTTAAAAGTAAACAAAGAAACAACTTTGAACCAAGAAATTTAAATCTTCCTAACTTTCAGATGTGAGAGTGACATAAAATATTCTCAGGCATGTTTGCCTTGGTACATTTGCCATATGGAGACCCATTTGGAAGCAGGCTCAATGAAAACTAAATCTAGGAAATGCTAGAAGTATGTGATAAATGATGATCAAAATTTATTCTTGCCTGAAGAAAAACACTAGGACCAATATTCTAGGTCATAAAACCGTGGTGGAAAGGGGAAATGGGACACTGTATAAATTTAGCTATTGTGATTAGACTACAGAGAAGAAACTATTCTATATTATTGACACTAAAATGTCATATACAAGGCTCAAGAGTTAATGAATCTTGATTTTCTTTCTAACTTTTCAGTTCCTGTGTCATATGTCATTGCCACTGTCTCATATCTCATGCCATCTTCTTTCTTGGATTCCTTTTTTGTTTTGTTGGACCATCTCCTCAAAGAGGTTTGGTTTTTTTTTCATATGTGGTCATAAGTATGAACTTTAAAGTTATTTTAATTGACTCTCATTAATATTGCTAGTTTAACTGGAAATGGAAGGTTATTTCCGTATCTTTTTCTATTTCTCAGAATTTTAAAATTGTTATTCCATTGTATATTCTAGCATTCATTGTTACTGATAGGTTGTAGGGGCAAAAAGAGTTGTGATACTTTTCCTCAACCCTTAAAAGAGTCATGGCTGACATTCCTATAATAAAAGACAGGTTAACAAGAAAAAGATAACAAATTTATTTAATCAAAGTTTTATGTGACATGTGAGCCTTCAGAAATAACCCAAAGATACAGGGAAAGCTGTCCATTTTTGTGTCAAGATTTAATGAAGAATGAACGGCTGATTAGAACTATGATTGGGCAAAATGCAGGTAGACTGAGGTGGGGAAACCCGACAAGGCCTGTGTGTTCAGATTCTTCTTGGCCCCTCTGTGTAGCATTTCTTCCTCCTGGGTATGAGGCAGGACCCAGCTAGAGCAAGGGTCTTATGACCTACTATCAGACAAGGGTAGGTCGCAGAATTTCTTTATGGCCAGCTTGTAGACAGAAAGGCAGAGGAAAGTTAGAGCAATGATTCTAGTTTTTAGAATTTAAACATCTAGGCCGACTTTGGGGAGAAAGAGGTTCTAGTTTTTATGACCCATCTTGGGGAAGAGGAATTCTGATTCAATGACTCACTTCTAGGGAGGATGAGGGAAGGGAGGCAGGAGGGCAGAAGAAGGTGAGAAAGGACTTGGTTCTGAAGCTGCTCTGAGGTTTTCCAGTGTCCTTTAGTTCAAAGTACTTAGAATGCCGGAGTGTACTGCGTTCTGAGCCCTGACAAGGTCTAATGTTAGTTTGATTTTTATTCTTCTGTATATAATAATCTGCTGTTTCCTTCTTTGGAAGCTTTTAGAATTTTTCTTTTCTTCAAGTTTTAACGTTTCATATTAAAGTGGAGATGTACATCTATATATCTGTATGCCATCTTTTTAAAAACAATAAACATAGATATAGATATATATGTACACCATCTTTTTAAAGTAAACATGCCTAGCTTCCAGTGGGCTTTTTCAAACAGGATACCCAGTTCAAGGAAACTTTCTTTATTTTTTTCTTCATTATTTCTTTTTTCCTTCTGGTCTTTTTTTCAGATAATTTGACTTTGATGAATATATCCTCTGTGTCCTTTAACTTTTCCCTTATAACTTCTTTTTGCTGTTTATTCTGATGATTTATCAGTTTTATCTAGAGACCACTGACTTTTTTTTTAACTATATCTGTATTTTCATTCTGTCATTTGAATGGTTTTGGTCATAGTTGTACTTTTTAGTATCTTTTCATAGTCCCCGCTCCTTTTTATGGCAGCTTATTCTTGTTTTGCACATGGAATATTCTCTCTAATCTCTTATGGGACACTGATAAGGTTATTTTTCTCCCAAGTTATGTTCTCTTCTGTGATTTTTGTCCTTTCCTCATTGTTCTATTTGTTCATCTAAGTCCCTCTCTGTTGATTTTTTCCCTTGTATATCTAGAATTCATGTCTAAACTTTAAAATCTATGAATAAAGGACAGTATCAGTTAAGAAAGGTAGTTAACTGTAGTTTCTTTTCCATTGTATAGGTCTCTTTTTCCAGTTGGCTTGTTATAGATGAGATACTGGTCAAGGTCTTGTATAAGTGCACAGCACATACTGTCAACCATCTTTCTTATAGAATGCGCAAGCTGAGAATAGGCACACATGTTGGGAATGTATATGATAAACAAAGTATGGCTTCCATGTTCCCCCTCTATCCTGATGTATATTTTGAAGATTGGGAGTAACTTTAAGCTCTGCTCTCATCCTTGTTCTGGTCCCTATGTCCTTATTAGAAGCTTTCCACAGAAGCCTTCCTCACAGTCTACTTCTGCTCTTTGTATTCAATGACTTATTTGGAAGTTTTCCTTCTTTTTGAGTAATGAAAATGTTTTTAAATTAGATTGGCATACTTTCACAACTATTAAACATCAGAATGTACACTTTAAAGGAGTGAAATGAATCCTGCGCCAACTACACCTCTGTAAAGCTATTTTTTAAAAAGTCAATAATAGCTTTGACTGTGTAATGTGGAGACCAAATCAACATTATGCAGAGTAAAAGGCATATTGGTTAGCAAAGATCAAATAAATAGTAAGTATATAGTTTGTAGAATGTAATAAAAGCGATTTTTAAATAATATTTTATAGTAAAGATTTTATGAACATGGTAGCCTTACCTCCCTGCATATTGTAAACCTGCCACTGCCTCTGCCTTTGAGAGGCAATCTTGTCATTTCTCTGTTCTACTACTAAACTAGTTCTAGGCAAAATGTGACAATATGTAAAAGGAAGCATGTAATATTTGGTCTTACACTCTTTAGCATTCTTACGTGCTCCCCCCAGCCCAGTATTTCTTTAATCCCTTCTTTTTTGTGACAACTCTTCCCCTATTTTATAGAATGTAAAATTTATTTCCCTTTCTTCCAATTGCCATTCCATCCAAAAATTCCCATTTCCTTATCAGATGTTAAGATAAATGGTTTGTTGCATTTGTTCATATAACTCACACTTATGTATTTGTGTTTTAAAAGTTTATGGAACAGAGATCAGGAAACTTTTTCTATAAAGAGCCAGATGTAAGTAAATATTTTCAGTTTTACAGGCCATACATTTGCTGTTGCAGCTACTTAACCTTGCTGTTGTAGGTGAAAGCAGCCGTAGACAACATGTAAATGAGTGGACATTGCCTGATTTGACTCTGAGCAGGCCAGGTCAAGCCATAGTTTGCCAACCCATGTTATAAAAGTTTTAATTCAAAGGCTTATATCAAGACAAAATAGAATAAAGAAATTTAAGTGCAATAAATTTAGGCAGTTACACCCCTCACTTCTACCACTTATGAAAGTAATTCCGGTTCTTCACTGTTTTATCTTCCAAAGTTATCTAAGGAACAGAGATCAGAACCTCAGCACATCACTTCTGAAAGTTTACCATGTCTTACTAAGAAAATACAACTGTCCCTTGGCATCCTTGAGGGACTGGTTCTAGGACCTCCCTTGGATGCCAGCATCCTCAGATGCTGAAGTCCATAATATGATGTAACCTATGCATATCCCCTCCTATGCTTTTAAGTCATTTCTAGGTTACTTATAATACTTGATACAATGTAAATGCTATGTAAATAGTTGTTTTAAGGAATAATGACAAGAAAAAAGTCTGTATATCTTCAATACACACGCAGCCATTTATGGGTTTTGTTTTTTGTTTTGGAGGATTTTATTTGAATATTTTAAATTTGTAGTGATTTGACTCCTTGAACACATAACCCAGGGATATGGAGGTTCGACTGTACCAGGCTTTACATACACTAGAGATTGTGGCATGAGGGTTTAGGCTATTATTAAGATCAAATTGATGTATGTGTGTGTGTATAAATATTGTATGTGTATGTATACAAATTATATATTGTCTATGTGTGTGTATAATTTTATATTTACTGTGAAATACATTTGGATAGTCTTTAAAATGTCCCAAATTTATTGGTAGGAATGTAAAAGGACACATGAATTTAAGGTAGACTAGGAAAAAATAAATACTGGATTATTTGGTTCCACTGAAGTAGGTAAAGAAGACTAAGATCAATATGGCTGGCATCTCCTGCCATACATAGTATTCTAGGTTGACGTAAATATTTCACTTCAATCTGATGTTTATTTAGCTTTTTGAGCATGTGATAATTGTTCATGGGTAAAAAAAAAGTTAAAACAATGCCATTGTTTTAGATCATGACAATTATGTTGTGAAGTAGCTGAGTTCATAGTATGTACTTTATATATATGAAATTATATTTCAAGTAATATTTTCAAATAAGAATAAGAAAAATTGGCATTGCCATATCAGTATTTTACAAATTATTGGATAATGCAGAATGATCATCACTTATTTAATAGATTTCTTAGAAAAATACAGCATTATTAACTTTGGGGAGTTTAAGCCACTCGGGAAAATAAAATGGCATATTATAGCCCAGAATTTTCATTTATTTACTTATTTATTTATTTATATTTTCTTTAGAGACAGGGTCTCACTCTGTCACTCAGGCTGGAGTGCAGTGGCACAATCGTAACTCACCACAATTTCCAACTCGGGGGAGATCTTCCCACCTCAGCCTCCCAGATAGCTTGACTGATTTTAATTTTTTGTAGAGACAAGGTCTCACTATATTGCCCAGGCTGTTCTTGAGCTCATAGCCTCATATGATCCTCCCACCTTGACTTCCCAGAGCACTGGTATTACAGGCATGAGCCACTGCACCTGGCTCAGAATTTTAAATTTTATTTTTTGCAAGTTATTATATTTTATGACATATTTTTAATGACTGTGACCTTATTAAGCAACCCTGTTTCACCTTTTGTCAAATTTTCCCCCCCAGGTCAAGATTTGAATAATCTCTACTATCAAATTACAGATAATAAATCCATTAGTTAAAGCATTATCCTTTCCTTCCTTATGTAAAAAGTGGTTATATTGCATGCCTCTTTCTGCTTTTTTTCCTCTAGCTGACAACTGATATTCTTTCAGTCTTTCCTCAAATCGTTGAGTATTTGTTATACTCCAGGCACTATTTAAGAGAAAGTAGTAGGGGCTGGGTGTGGTGGCTCATGCCTGTAACACCAGCAGTTTGGGAGTATGAGGCAGGAATATTGCTTAAGGCCCAGGAGTTTGAAACCATCCTGGGCAACATAGCAAGACCCCATCTCTACAGCTGGGACATGCCTGTAGTCCCAGCTACTTGGGAGGCTGAGGCAGGAGGATCCTTTAAGTCCAGCAGTCCTAGGTTGCAGTGAGCCATTGTTGTGCCACTGCACTTCAGCTTGGGCAACAGAATGAAACCCTCTCTCTTTTAAAAAAAAAAAAAAAAAAGTACTAATCTAACAGGAATATTTTCATCTTGTTTTTTTCTTTAATTTATAGTTCCAATGACAGGATTTACACAGAGAGCAACTATTGATCCAGAACTGAATGAAATACATGTCTTATCTGGACTCAGCAAAGATAAGGAAAAGAGGGAAGAGAATGTTAGAAATTCATTCTGGATTTATGACATTGTGAGGAATAGTTGGTAAGGAACTCTTGTCTCTGCCACAATCCCAGTGTAACAGTTATTTGAGATTGTTGGTTTATTTAAAACAAGAGAGAAGTGAGAGTCTTATGTTAATTTGTGACATTGTACATTTAAAGATCAGTATTGAAAAAAAGTATCGGTACCTATGTATACAATGATGTTCAATGAATGGATTTTACCTGTGATTTTCAATTAGTAGACGGTTCCTGGTCTGGGACTCGGGAGAATTGTATTTTAGTCTAGGTTCTGTTCTCAAGTAGATGTGCGAACTTGAGAACAATGCTTTTTTAATGTTCCCAGATCTTAGTTTTGATAAAACAAAGAGGTTTGACTATAGCAGGGAGGGAGGGGACAATATTACTTAGCGTTTTCAAACAGTGAATTTTGTGTCCTAGAGCATCTCACAGTATTTTGCTTTGGGAAAACATGGATCCAGCTCTGACGTTTATGTGATTGCTCCATAAGTGAATATTGTGCAGAACAGAAGCACTTCAGAGAACTTCTCCATTCAGTAATGGAGAGTAGTGCTCTGCAGCTAAGGAATTTATTATTTTCTAAATAGGACATTTGTTTACAGTCAAATGACAGCAAATGTATATTGTCCATCTTTTTATTGTGCTTACATAGACAAGATAGCATCTCTTTCAACCTTAGTTTGAGCTTTCATGTATGCTGTTTGTATTTTATAACACAATTAGGATATATGAGCTATTTGATGGACATCAAAAGAACTTTAGAACTCAGTTCTAACAAATTCAGATTGTTTTATCAGTTACTAGAACGTTAAGATTTGTTATGAACACATTACTAAAATTTTTTGTTAGTAATTAGACAGGCAGTTAATTTGCTTGCTACAGTTGTATTATCTTTGCTGCTAATTCTCTTGGGTAGAATGCCTTAAAAGCAATGTCTTGCAGGTCTTGTGTCTATAAGAATGATCAAGCTGCAAAGGATAATCCAACTAAAAGTCTTCAGGAAGAAGAACCATGTCCAAGGTTTGCGCATCAGCTTGTATACGATGAGCTGCACAAGGTATCCTAACTATATTGACCTGTAAACTTTCCGTGGCCTACTGTCTGAAATAATTTCCAAACGTAGCTTTCTGATTGTTTTAAACTGGATTTGAGTAAAAAGTTATAATACATAGTAGACATTCAATAGAGTATGTAGCAAGCACTCAATATCACTTCTCCCTAAAATTCCTTAAGAGAATGAACATTTTTACATAGCCTGTAATTCTTGGTACTTTTCCTTTTTTGAAAATAGTGACTGCTTCTTAGCTGTATAAATCTAGATACATGACATAGCCTATTGTTTATACAATGTGAATATCCATGTAAAAGATGTGCAGTTGTCAGCATGTGGGTACCTTGTTTCATGATATAAACATGGTTTTTGGTTTTAGATTTTCCCATTGTGTAAGAAGCCTTTTTATCTTTATTTTCCTGATATACTAGTGATATCTCTTTTAAATCAGCCTTGTGAAATGGTCCTGTGTTGTGAATTTTTAGTGTCATAGTGTTGAGAGTTATTTATTTCTCCCTTAAACTTAACTATGTACTTTAGTGATTGGTCTTATATTATATAGTAAATTACTGACAGACCAGTTCTTTCTGTTTAGCCATGGATGATTATTTAAATTCTACACAATATACTTCGAGACTTTTAGGTAAAAGATACCATGGGAGTGAGTAAAAGCCCTTTCTCTTCTAGCCTCTCAATTTGAGGTGTTAATGAATTTCCATTTAAAGAATAGGGAATAACTCTATTATGTAACACCAGTGAATATAAATGTTTTCAAAATTTTAGGAACTATTTTAATAAATTAAACATTAATTTTAATTAAAATAGTTAAATATTTAAATGCTTTGTATAAGTACAGAATAACATTCAAGTGCAGTAGATTTAGGCAGTTATACCTCTCACTTCTACCACTTATGAAAGTGATTTCGTTTCTTCACTGTTTTATCTTCCAAAGTTACCTGAGGAACAGATAACTCTAAGTAATAGTGAAATCATTATCAATTTCTTTTGTATTTCATTTTTGGTATCATGAAATAATGTTTTTAATGTTATTTCACAAATTAGATGTGCCATTTAATATTTGGCATTTCAGTTAAAGCAAAATTAAGATGTTAATTTTTATTTATTTATTTATTTATTTATTTTAGAATAAAAAGAATGAAAGAGAGACAGAAAGAGGAAGAGATTTTAGAAAAAGAGAAAAGGAGGAAGAAAGAAACAGCAAAAGAAAGAAAAAAGAATGGAAGAGAGAAAGAAAGAGGAAGAGAAAGAGGGAGAGAGAATGGGATTCTTGTTTTATTGCTCAGGCTAGAATACAGTCTAAAAATGGGTATTAAAAACCTCTTTTATGCCAATAATTGTGTTTGACAATGGAGACAGGAAGGAATAGGGGATGAAAATAACAAATAAGCA
>PVKP010039845.1:0-19859 GCA_004027715.1 Plecturocebus donacophilus
TTGGGAGGCCGGGGCAGGTGGATGACCTGAGATCGGGAGTTTGAGACCAGCCTAGCCAACATGGTGAATTGCCAACTCTGCTAAAAACACAAAAATTAGTCAGGTGGTGGTGCATGCCTATAGTCCCAGCTAATCTGGAGGCTGAGATGGGAGGACTGCTTGAACACAGGAGGCAGAGGTTGCAGTGAGTAGAGATCACACCACTGCACTCCAGCCTGGGTGACAGAGTGAGACTCCATCTCAAACAAAAAAAATTAAACTTGATGGACTTATACATCTTTTTAAATACTTCCCAAATCCATGGCTCAATGAGAGTAAAATGATATCCTAGTTTGATGTTTCTCATTCCTTTAAATGTTTGCTTATAACATCTAAGGTCATTCTATTGATCCAGATTTGCTTATGAAAACTCACCTCAAGTTTATATTAATATGATCATTTCAAAATATTTAAATTAATCCTCACTTTTCAAAATGTCTCCACTAAGGTGGGTACAGTGGCTCGTGCCTGTAATCCCAGGATTTTGGGTAGTCGAAGTGGGTATATGTCTTAAGCTCAGGCATTTGAGACCAGCCTGGGCAATGTGGCAAAACTTTGTCTCTACAAAAAATACAAAAAAAAAAAAAAAGAGAGAGAGAGAGAGAGAATTACCTGGGCATGGTGATGTGTGTTATGGTCCCAGCTACTAGGGAGGCTGAGGTGGCAGAATCACTTGAGCCCAGGAAGTTGAGGCTATAGTGAGCCCAGATGTTGCCATTGCACTCCAGCCTGGGCAACAGAATGAGATCATGTCTCAAAAAAAAAAAAAGTCTCTACTAAAGTGCATAAGTTGCAAAGCCGAGATAATTTCTCTGAGGGATATTTCTAACCATATTCAAGTTATACAGACATACTATAGGGAACTGAACTTGAACAAGGAATAGGAACTCTCTAACTTCTTTCTGACCAGAGTTGACATAAACCTCTATAACTAAGATAGTTAAGTAGCATTGAAAACTGATCAGTAAGTAAAGGGGAAAAAACATATATTCCTTTGAATATTTGGTTATAACATCTAAGGTCACTCTATTGATCCAGATTTGCTTATGAAAACTTACCTCAAGTTTATATTAATATGATCATCTCAAAATATCTAAATTAATTCTCATCTAGATTAAATTTGTGTCTACACAGGTTTGCAGCTTTGGAGCCACAGACAATATTATGGAGCATAGATGTGTAGTAGGCTATACCATCTAGATTTGTGTAAGTACACTCTATGAAGTTCACACAATGATGAAATCACCTAACAATACATTTCTTAGAATGTATTCTCCTTGTTAAATGACACATAAGTATTTCAAATTGTCTAAGTGATTAGGTCTTCATTGTTCTCACACACACAAAAAATCAAGGGGGTGTATAAATATGTGAGATGATGGATAGGTTATTTGGCATATTTGAAGGAATCATCTCACAATTTATACATCTATTGAAACATCACATTAATCCCATTAAATATATGCAATGTTTATGTGTTAACTATACCTCAAAAGCTTAGGAGGAAAATGTAAACATAATTATTGTTGACTTGGAGGAGAAGGCACTGGCCATTTGACTCTGGTGGTGTCTCTGAGCCTGCAACTTAAACCTCTGAGATTCTGAGGTCTCTAAGGTCACTGAAGCCAATTCTTCAAGAAATAGAAAAACTATAAACTGGATTTAGCTGCTGCTACAGGAAGGCACTCTGAGAAGCATCACTGGGGTAATGCTCAAAGGAACTACCACGAGAAAGAAATTCCATAGAAAGCCCACAGGGTATAAACAGAAAGAAGCAAATGCCTCCTTCTTATACCAAACTTGCAGTATCCCTCTATTGCTGCCTGTTAGCAAATCCTAATATGGAACCAGCTGACAAAGAAGAAACATGGTTTTCAGACACCCATTCAGCTGGGTTTGAAGCTGAGATGCAATTATCGACACAGTGGGTTTAATAGCAGTTTAAACTGAGCTGAAGAGAAAATTCATTAATTGGAAGACAAGAAAGAAAAAAAAATATCTAAACTGAAGCCATAGAGTAAAAGGAGACATAATACACAGCATAAATTCTAAGATCTAACACATTTAACTGAAATCTGAGAAAGGAGAAAGAGAACAGGACTGAAGCAATATTTTAAGAAATAATGACTAAAAACTTTCCAAAATTGACAAATGACATTAAGACACAGATTCAAGAAGTGCCATAAACCTAAGCCTGGTAAACATTAAGAAAAACACACCTATGAACATCATAGTGAAATGGAAAATCAACGACAAAGAAAAAGTCTGATGGGCAAGTGTACTATTTGCTTCTGGAGTCAAGGCCTTCTGGCTTGGGTAGCCAGGTGGTATGACCCAGTGTCCACCTGCAGCTGTTTTTGTGTCAGTCCTCTGCCCTGCCAAGGTCAGAGTTTGTTTGTGTTGGTAACAAGATGTTCTGAGGAGCCACATACCAGCTGCACCATGGTCCACCTCACTACTCTCCTCTGCAATGTCTGCCATGGGGGCCACTTAACCATTTGCTTCGCCCTGGGCAGCTGCATCAACAGGCCCTTTTATAGCATTGTGGCTGCTCACAGCAAATGTCTCAAGGATGGCCCTTTGGTAGAGCAGCTGGACTCCTAAGATCCATTTCCCAACAGTCATGGAGAAAATCATGTTGCCCTCAAACTGCACAGGATCCAGCATTGGATTGGCTGTGCTATCCACCTCTCTTAAGCCTATGGAAAAGCTTCTGGGTCTTGCTGGATTTTTCCCTTTGTAACCTATGATGATCACAAATGCTGAGAGACTGTGAAGGAAACGGGCATGTGAAGTCCTCTTAGCTTCTCATAAAACAGATGCAGTGGCTACAGAAACATAAGAGAGCTGACTTCAGTGGGCACAGCTGTGGGAACAAGGTCATGGTCCCCTTAAAACACTGTGCAGAGGTCTTAGTTTTATTAGACTTGGAGGTTAATACATGGAGTAACCTGAGTCATCCTTTTCTTCTGGCCTGGCCTGCACAGAGCCCATGGAGAGATTTGTTCTTGCGTGACATTGAGCTGGTTCTAGGTACTAATTCGGTTTTTCAGACTTTCTCTTGGAAAAGACAGTGGCTATGGAAGGATTGGACTTTTGAGTTGGGCTATGGGTCTCTTGGACAACTTTACAATCTACTGGCTTCCAAGGCTTCCTGCTTCAAAGCCCCCAGCCAGACTGTTCACAGCCCATTCCAAATCTGCATGTTCATCCCACAAGTTCAAAAAACAGTTGCCTTTCTTATTGATTTTGTAATTGGAGATTCATATTGTCTTGCTTAACACATATTTGCAAATATACAAAGGTAGATTTGTTATGAAAATTGCTTTTGAGCTGGAATAACCTAGCTTTTAAGAATGAGAAACTGCTGAGCTTAAGGGAGTTCAGGATGAATCAACACTGAACCATTCAAATGTGGCTGCAGTTTCTGCATATATGATAGGTAGGATCCTTCTGAGATACTAGAATAGGGAATTATGACACCAAGCCAATTCAACTGTAAACCTTATTCTTGTACTTATCTTTCTTGCTGATAATTTTATGGAGCAGGTTAAGAAAGCTGTTTTATGTTAGGATAAACTGTACACTAATTTTAAAAAAGAAAAAAAATTTTGAAGCAAACCAAGAGGGAAAGTAAACATTTTGTTTCTGTTTTTTTTGTGTGTGTGTCCTTAGAATTAATAGGGGATTCCCATTTGAGTAATTATTATCTCCACTCAGTTGCCTGTGCCTAAAATGTCCTTGATATCTCTCTTTATCTCATTTATATATCCAAGTTATGAAAAGTCTTTTTCTCTTTGGCTCTAAAATATATCTCCAGCATATATTTTTTCTATTGCCACCACAACCACCAACTCTTATATACCATCATCTCTACTTTGTATCAGTGTAATCGTTCCCAAGTGGTTTTGTCTGCTTTTATTCTACTTCCTCCAATCTATTCTTCATATCACACCAGAGAAATCCTTTTTAAATGCTAATATGATCTTGTCACCTTCCTAATGAATACCTATCAGTACTCTCCAAATGCTTTTAGGACAAATATCAAAATCTTTACCATGTTCTACTAATTCAATCTGATACCTGCCTGCCTCAACATGTTCAGCTTGCTCTACTCTTGTCAGCTCTCTACATTGCAGACCTTCTTTGAGAAACACGAAGGTAAAGTGCATCTTCCCACTTCAGAACCTTTATACAGAGAGACCAGATAGCATAGCAGTTAAGAAGAGTATGAGTCCTGAAGTCATACTGGAGTCAGAGTATGAGTCTGGATTTGTACCCATTACCTACAAGTTATAAGTTGTTTAACTTCTTGATCCCACTGTTACTTCATCTGTTAACTGCATATTTTTGAAAGTACCTACTTTGTGGGTTATTGTGCAAATTAAAAAATATATACAATTCTTGTTTTGTTGTGTTTCACTTTATTGCATGCATTAGTCTGTTTTCACATTGCAATAAAAAAAAATACCTGAGACTGGGTAATTTACAAAGGAAAGAAGTTTAATTGACTCATGGTTTCACTTAGCTGGGGAGGCCTCAGGAAACTTACAATTATGACAGAAGGGGAAACAAACATGTTGTTCTTCACAAGGTGGCAGGAGAGAGGAGTGCAAGAGAAGGGGGAAGATCTCCTTATAAAACCATCAGATATCGTGAGAACTCACTCACTATTTTGAGAAGAGCATGGGGGAAACTGCCCCCATGATTCAATTACCTCCACCTTGGTCTCTCCCTTGACACATGGGGATTATGGGAATTATGGGGATTACAATTCAAGATGAGAATTTGGATGGGGACACAACCAAATTATATAATCGCAGTTAGTAGATAATGGCATTTTTTACAGATTGAATGTTTGTGTCAGCTTTGCTTTGAGCAACTCTATTGGTGCCATTTTTTCCCAATAGCATGTGCTCCCTTTAGGTCTCTGTGTCACATTTTAGTAATTCTCACAATAGTTCAAACTTTTGGTTATTTTTATATCTGTTATGGTAGTCTGTAATGAGTGATCCTTGATATTGCTATTGTAATTGATTTAGAGCAACACAAACTGCTCCCATATAAGATAGCAAATTTAATCAACAAATGTTGTGTGTGTTCTGACTGCTCCACACACCAGCTGTTCCTTCATCTCTTTCCCTCTCTTGGATCTCCCTATTCCCTGAAACACAACATTAAAATTAGGCCAAGTAATTACACTACAATGGCCTCGAAATGTTTAACTAAAAGAGTCACACAGCTCTCACTTTAAATCAAATGCTATAAATGATTAGGTTTGGTGAGGAAGTTTATATTGAAAGCTGAGATAGGCTGAAAGCTAGGCTTCTTGTGCCAAACAGCCAATTTGTGAATGCAAAAGAAAAGTTCTTGAAGAAAATTAAAAGTGCTACTTTAGTGAACATATGAATAATAAGAAAGTGAAACAGCCTGAATAATCATATGGAAAAACTTTTAGTGGTCTGGATAGAAGATCAAATCAACCACAACATTCCCTTAAGTCAAAGCCTAATCCAGAGCAAGGCCCTAATTCTCTTCAATTCTATGAAGGCTGAGAGATGTGAAGAAGTTGCAGAAGAAACATTTGAAGATAGCAGAGCTTGGTTCTTAAAGTTTAAAAAGCTTCATAACATAAAAGTGCAGGGTGAAACATCAAGTGCTGTTGGAGAAGCTGCAGCAAGCCATCCAGAAGATCCAGCTAAGATCATTAATGAAGGCAGTTACCCAAAACAACAGGTTTTCAATGTAGACAAAACAGTTTTATATTGGAAGAAGATGTCATGTAAAACTCTCATAGCTAGAGAAAAATGCCTGGGTTCGAAGCTTCAAATTACAGCCTCTCTTGTGAAGGGCTAATACAGCTGATGACTTTAAGTTGAAGCCACTGCTCATTCACCATTCTGAAAATCCTAGGGTCTTTCAGAGTGATGCTAAATCTACTCTGCCTGTGCTCTATAAATGGAACAACAAAGCCTGGATAATGGTACATCTGTTTACAGCATGGTTTACTGGATATTTTTAGCGCACTGTTTAGACCTAATGCTCAGAGAAGTCCTTTCAAAATATTACTACTCATTGACAAAGCATGTGGTCACCCAGGAGCTCTGATGGAGATATACAAGGAGACTGATTTATTTTCATACCTGTTACTCAACATCTATTTCCAGGAGGAATTTTAACTTTCAAGTCTCATTATTTAAAAAATACATTTTGTAAGGTTAGAGCTGCCATAGATAGTAATTCGTCTGATGGATCTGGGCAAAGTAAATTGAATAACTTCTGGAAAGGATCCACCATTTTAGATGCCATTAAGAACATCTGTGCAGTTTTTAGAAGGGACATTTTACCTGTGTTTTGGAGAATGAACATGTGTTAATTTGGTGAAGGACATTAAAGATGGAGTGACAAACAGTCCAGAGAGAGGAAAAAGAATAACTAAGGACTTGCATTGATTTAGCACTTACTATGTACCAAGAACTGTGTTAAGTACCATATGGCACATATGGCACATTTTATTTTATTTTAAAATTATTAATTTAATTAATTTATTTATTTTTA
This sequence comes from Plecturocebus donacophilus, assembly GCA_004027715.1. NCBI lineage: Eukaryota > Metazoa > Chordata > Mammalia > Primates > Pitheciidae > Plecturocebus > Plecturocebus donacophilus. Next base: position 6,598 of record PVKP010039845.1, read on the forward strand.
AGATGGAGTCATGCTTTGTTGCCCAGGATGGAGAGCAGTGGCGTGATCTTGGCTCACTGCAACATCCACCTCCTCGGTTCAAGAGATTCTCCTGCCTCCAACTCTTGACATCAGGTGAAACACCTGCCTTGGCCTCTCAGAGTGCTGGGATTACAGGCATGAGCCACTGTGCCTCGTCCGGGTACTAATTTCTGATACATTGGTTCTAAAGTTCATCAAACGATAGACAAGAATATACAGACTTTTTCTTAAATGACTAATTCAAAGGGATTTGCTTTAGCCAATATTAAAATATACTTATTAAGCTCCAAAGACTTAAACAATATTATGTCATCAACTAGAATCTACAGATAAGTGGCTGGAATGGGACAGCCATAAATTACATATTTCATGTATGAATGCAAAAATTTAATCTGTAACAAAAAAAAGATCAGAAACCTGTAGGGGGAGATAAGTTATTTAACAAATTATACTGGAAAAATTGGCTATTTGTGACAAATCTCAGTATGTCCCTTCTAAAAACATAATAATGAATTCCAGTATACCAGGGTTAAATGTAAAACATAATCAAACCACAAGAAATCCAGATTATATGCTCATTTAAATATACAAATAGCACATATACTAAAATTGAAACACTATGAATATTTGATGTGCAAATATTCTAATCACTCTTTTTAAAGTCAAAACAAAATACTTTCAAAAGAGTATATGTAAATAAGTAATCAGCTTATCTTAGAGTACATGAAAGCAATGGAAAAAATGAAAGTAGCAAAGGCCAATGAATTTCCCTGACTAAAAATTTAAACCGTTATACATTTAAAAAATATATAAATAATAGTGAAATTGGAAACATTTATAAAAATTAATTTGATTAGAATTTAAGGCCCTCAATATATAAAGAGGATGTAAGAAGTGATAAAACATACTTTTATACCCCAGTAGAAAAGTAGGCAAAGAAAATGAATAGATAATTCTTAGAAGGAATTAAAAGAACCAAACTATAATAATTAAAGGAATACTGAAATACCAGTCTCTAAATATCAAATTGTCAAGATTTATAAAAGTAATGATACCCATCGTTGGTGAGGAGGTAGTGAAGCAAATACTCTCATAGGCTAGTAGTAAGGTTTTATATTAATTCAATCTTTTTAGAAAGTAATAAGTTAATATGCATTAAGAGTGGAAAGAGTCTAAGGTAGAGTGAGTTAGAAAAAACAGAAAAAGAGTTGAAAGAGCCTTTTGCCTATAGGCCATTTTGAAAATTCTCTTCAAGAATACTAATTAACAACAAATTACATATATAATTAAAATATATAAATAAAATATGAATGACTGAAAATAAATTACACATATAATATAGTTGCCAATTTATTAATATGCACAAAATATACAAAAGTAATACACGAAAATATTAGCAGTAGTTAGCCCTAGGTGATGTGATTAAGAGTAATTTACTTCTCCATTCTATATATTTCTTTGTATTTCCAACTTTTTTGCCAGGCTTCTGTATCCAGGAAAATTACATCATAAAATAGCAAAAGCAAAGTCATGTTAAAATAAACCTAATCATTGCTCACTTGTGACAGTCTGGCATGCATCATGTTTGTCTTATTCATCTTGTGGGTCTTATTTATATAGAAAAGAACTGAATCTATGCCTATGCCTTGAAAAGCATCAAGCATACAATAAGGTATTCATGCATATTAAATAATTATTTAAAGTGAGATATTATAACCAGCAGGTAAGAGCCTGAATTTATTGATTCAAAAGCAGAAATAATTATGATGTTTTAGTGTCTCCCAATTTTGTAGAAATGTTTATTGTAGTATGGTGAATCTCTCAATTACAGTCATGTACCACATAACTTTTCAGTCATGATAGACCACATATGTCAAGGTGGGACCATAAGATTATAACAGAGCTAAAAAATTTCTATCACCTAGTGACTTCATAGCCACGGTTAGGTTGTGGTGCCATGCATTACTCATGTTTGTGGTGATAAACATGAGTTTATCACCTGGTGTAAACAAACCTACTGCACTGCCAGTCATGTAAAAGTATAGCATATACAATTATGTATAATACATAATACTGGATAATGATAATAAAGGACCACTTTACTGGTTTATGTATTTACTACACTATGCTTTTAATCATTATTTTAGAGTGCACTCCTACATATTAAAAAAGAAAAGTTAACTGTAAAACAGCCTCAGGCAGGTCCTTCAGGAGATATTCCAGAAAAAGGCATTATTATAGGAGATTCATAGGAGACGACAGACGCATGTTTTTGATCCTGAAGATCTTCCAGTGGGACAAGATTGGAGGTGGAAGACAATGATTTTGCTGATTCTGACCCTATGCAGGCCCGGGTTAATGTGTGCACTTATGTCTTATGTTGTTTCTAGCAAAAAAACTTTAAAAAAATTAAAAATTGAAAAAAGCTTATAAAATTAGAATATAAAGAAATGAAATATTTTTGTATAGGTGAAAAATATGCTTATGTTTTAAGCTAAGTGTTAGTACAAAAAAGCCAAAAAGTTTTAAACAATTAAAATTCATAAAGTAAAAGTTACAGTAAGCTAAGGTTAATTTATTATTGCAGAAACATATGTTTTATAAATTTAGAATAGCCTAACTGTACAGTGTTTATAAAGTCTGCAGTAGTGTACAGTAATGTGCTAGGACTTCACCTTCATTCACCACTCATTAACTGACTCAACCAAAGCAACTTCCAGTCCTGAAAGCTCCATTCATGGTAAGTGACCTATATAGGTAAACCTTTTTAAATCTTTTATACTGTATTTTTATTGTCATAGGATGAGATAGGAGATCAGCACAAGATACAGGTCATGAAGGCCCTGCTGATAAAATAGGGTGCAGTAAAGAAGCTGGCCAAAGCCTACCAAAACCAAGATGGCAATGAAAGTGACCTCTGCTCATCTTCACTGCTCATTATGTGCTAATTAAAATGTATTAGCATGCTAAAAGACACTCCCACCAGCCCCATGAGAGTTTACAAATGCCATGGCAATGTCCAGAAGTTACCCTATACGGTCTAAAAAGGGGAAGAACCCTCAGTTTTTGGAAATTCCCATCCCTTTTCCAGAAAACTCATGAATAATCCACCCCTTCTTTAGCATATAATCAAAAAATAACTATAAGTACACTCAGTACAGCAGCCCATGCCGCTGCTCTGTCTATGGAGTAGTCATTCATTTATTCCTTTGCTTTCCTAATACATTTACTTTCAGTTTATGGATTTGCCCTAAATTCTGTATTGAGTGAGATCCAAGAACCCTCTCTTGGGGTCTGAATTGGGACCCCTTTCCAGTAACAGTGAATTCCTCTAATTTCTGGTGTTTCTATTTATGATACAGTTTTATCAGTAATACAATTATTTTTCTTACATTTAATATATCATGTTTATATTTAAAAAATGAATATGCATTAAATGAGGACACAAAACAAATCCATTGAATGTGTATTTTTCACTTCTCTAATAGTTTCTTCTTGAAAATGCAAGATAATTAGATTCAATTCTGTAGAGGGTAATTAATACTTAGCAAAACATAACAAGTTGTACATTTTTGTTTTCTAGGTAATATTTGCTTTTCATGGGCCTTCAATCCCTACCTCTTCCTATCCTGTGAATTTTTTCAGTTTCTTTTCTAAGTTCTAAAGATTGTTGCACTATTTTTGGCCTCTATTTATAATAATAAAGCTAAGAAAACAAGCAAAAAAAGTGATCTAAGTTATTGGTAATATTTAACAGTCCTATTTCTATTGCTGTATTACGTTTATTGTGTTATGTTTACCCTGCCTTTTCCTATTGTCCAAATATGCTTAGAATAAAAAGACCTGTGTAAAACTACTGTCTTATAACCTAATATTGATAGAACATGTAAGAAAAGGAAAAGAAGAATGTTAATAATGATGCCATAAAGAATATTAAGAAGAAAGAAAAGGCTCTCCCTATCAGGCCCCTTAAATAAAATCTCTCATCTGATTGATAGCAGCAGGAAGCAGAACAACTGTAAGCAGACAGGGATGGGTCCCTGGTGAAACCTCACCTTCAAACCAGACAGTTTAAAATCTGAAAGCCAAGCTACAAGTCCTGCGTAAATCCACAGACTGGACTGAGAACTTTGCTTCCTATTTGGTGCACTTTCCTCTTATTGATCCTCACCTTTCACCTATTTTACATATACTGACCCTTCCATAATTTGTTTTTTACACCCACCTTTGAGTTGTGCCTTTGTTTTAGCCTTGTTTGCATACTCACAAACCAATCAGCACACACTCCTCTACTCTGAACCCATAAAAGCCCTGGACCCAGTCACACTGGGAAAGACCACCTGACTTCGGGTTGGGGAACACCCTTGCATCCCCTCTACACTGAGAGCTGTTCTGTTGCTTAACAAAGATCTTCTCCACCCTTCTCACTCTTCAATTGTCAGAGTAACCTCATTCTTCTTGGATGTGGAACAAGAACCTGGGACTCACTGAACACAGGTACCAGCTGTAGCACATGCAGGCTTGGGCACACCCGGCCCAGCTGTGGACTGAGCCCATGTGCAAATCAGGTGTGGCCCAGCAGGTTGAGGGTGCAGGGTGCCCCATGCCACAGGCCAAGGGCAGGCTGAGGGCCGAACGAGGCCCGAGTGGGGGCATCACCAGCCATGGCAAAAGTGGCCAAGAAAAATACTGTGCTATGGAGAGCACAGTAAAAAGTCTGCTGTACAAAAGTGCCTGTGAAGCTGAAGTCCTGGTTTCAGGAGAAACTCCCATATTGGCTAGTTACCGGTGCGAACCTGACTTGTTTCACTTCTGTAGTTCCAAGTAGTTTTCACTCAGCTGCACTGATCTGCCTTTGACAATATAAGTGGAAGGCTACATGTGGTTTTGAGTAGTGAAATATGGTTAACCTGCCAATAAATTATCTCTACTGCTTTCAGAAACCCAGAGACCCACATAGTAGGCCTTCTTTTTTTTTCCTGTGTGACTCTCATTTGGTGAATGATCACTAACACACATTCTGTTGATATGGAGTCAGTACCATTATACCAAATAGAAAATGTTAAGTACAGAATTTCAATTAGAATTGGCATTCTGTTAATTGCACATTGTAGTAACGGTTGATGGGAAGTTAGGTGCAAATTATTTAGTTGAGACATATTTCATCCTAAGATTCAACTTAGCAAAGCCTAGCAAGTCTAAGGCTTTATTTTCACTGTTAATTCAACAAAGAGGAATTGAGGTAAAGATATTAAAATATTTGCCACTTAAATATCTTGAAACAATCAAGGATTGGCGATGGGAGAAAGAACACCCAGTTAAGTAGTGAATTAAAACTCTGGTTAGAAATTTAATCTGTTTTCCATTTTGCCACATTACAAACCATTTCAGAAGGTATAGCCTGATAGTTACTGGGATTGCAGGAAAGCACAGGGACATACCAATATACCTAGTCATTCACTGCCAATATTTTTTTTTGCATGAATTAATCAGTTGCCTATGCAAATTAGATAATTTCATTGATTTATAATTTCTATAGTTTTAAAACATTCTTGTTTTCATTCTGCCCAACACTTGAAAAAATATTTTGTGCATGTCTCTTTGTCTGGGTATGTATGGTAATGTAGTGTGAACAAACCAGACTGAGAGAACTTGACTCTACCATATATTTGGTTTGTTGAAGTGACCACAGACCAAAATAGATCAAAGACCACAATACGTTTGACATTTGGGAAACTAAAATATATTACAATGTTTATCTGAGGATCATAGAGGATAAACAAAATACGCATGGAAAGGTGCTATAAATTCTTGCCTTGTAATCTCTCATGGTCTTTAAATAATTATTAAGTTTTTATGCTAGCTGTTGCCTAAGGAGGTTATAAAGAGATTTTTGCCACTTCATTAGTTTTTTCTTTGTCTAAAGAACAAAAATGTATTTGTCTTTTAAAAAAAATGCACATGAGAACGCCAGAAGGAACTATTTTACCCTTAAGTGACTTAACCTTTTAACTCAGGCTGTGTTGAAATGTAAAGAATAGTGTATGATCTGTTTCCATTTCCCCCAAGTTTTTTCTCAATTTGTTCACAAATTCATATGAAGGGACAAAGTCAACTCTACGAACATCGTTCAAGTCACATCTTCACAGTGGCTAAAAGGGGTGTACAAGTGAGGAAAAAAATTAGCCCTCATTGACTGCCAAAAGTCTCTTCTGTATTGTAAAAAAAAATTTTAATTGCATTCACTGATGACAAGTGTGGGTGCATTTGGCAGACAAGGGGAAAGGACTTTGCTATGTATCTGCTGTTCGAAAATTCTTCTCATTCTGCTAACACTTTTCCTCTTCATGTCATCAAAAATAATTTTTTACTGATTATGTTGACACCCTCATAATGCCAGAATTTTTCTTACATCTCAGATGTAACTGTCTGTCATGATCTACATTCAAGTGTGTTGTCTTTTTTTAATATAGCATATATGTAAAAAAATACTTTTGAAACTAACAAGTTTAAGTTTTACTTTGCTTTATGAAGACTAGTTCATATCTACACAAGAATGGATAGGCAACACATTCATTTTCAACCTTCAGAAACTAATTTTATCTTTCCTTCCAGTCTTAAAGCATATTAAGCCACCACGTTAGCCTACAACAGAAAGTAGTGTAAAATGAGACAATTTTAGAAGGTGAATTACTTTTGTCATTTCACTTGTGAAATGGTTTTTTTCAGGATATTTTTAATTTAAGAGATATAATCTTCCAACAATCAAAATGGGAAAAATAAAAATTCACTGTAGGTTCTTTTATATAATAATTGTGTTCTTGAAAATGTACTTGGAAACCACATCATAGTTTTTCATTGACTTGTTTTATACTTGAAAGATGTGTTCAGGCTCTTTTGAAAACCGTATATTCAAAAGAATCTTTTTGGAACAACACTTGATTTTATAACATTGCTGGTATCTATATCTTTCACTAACTGGCCTCTTCTTAAATCATTTTTGTTACTGGTGATAAAAAAAAAATTATGATTTTTTTTTTTTTTTTTTTTTGTTGAGACTGTCTCGCTCTGTCACCAGGCGCCAGGCTGGAGTGCAGTGGCACAATCTCGGCTCATTGCAACCTCCGCCTCCCAGGTTCAAGCAATTCTCCTGCCTCAGCCTGTAGCTGGGACTACATGCACGTGCCACCATGCCCAGCTAATTTTTGTATTTTTTTAGTAGAGACGGGGTTTCACTATGTTGGCCAGGATGGTCTAGATCTCTTGACCTTGTGATCCACCCGCCTCGGCCTCCCAAAGTGCTGGGATTACAGGATGATTTTTTTCTTTAGATTGTAGCTATGATTTCTGCAGCTTCTGCAAATAATCCCCCCTTCTCCTTTCTCGATTTCTAATAGAATTTAATGGAAGACTCTAACAGATAATCTCATGATAAATTGGAAATAGAAGGTTAATAATTTTTGTGGCTTTGTACTTTCTGAATTATATTCAACTGCAGATCATTTTGCTTAGAAAAATAATCACCTATCCCAAATAGGCAATAAGATAAAACAACAACAACAACAAAAACCAAGTTGAAGCAAAAAAGAGACAGAACAAAAGCAAAAAATCAAGGAATAGGATTAAATCAATAAAAAACCTGAGGGAGAAATGTATCTATATTTTTTTCATAACTAACCCTGTTGAAGGAAAACTACTAGAACAACATAGTGTTCATGGAATCTGCTTAAAGTATGCCCATTGAATCATTAAATTTATATGTTAAATCATAGATATATCTAGTAATCATCACTACAAGTAGCAAATAATTCTCAAACAAATACTGAGTAAGATTTTCCGTGACATTGACATGCTGCTTGGCCAGTTTTCTTATCAAGAATTTCAGAAATGCAGATGCTGTAGTTTGTCAATGGAATTTCTTTCTCACTCTGTCACTCCAGCTAGAGTGCAGTGACCTGCTCATGATTCGCTGCAGCTTCTACCTCCCTAGCTCAATGGATCCTCCTGCCTCCGCCTCCCAAGCAGCTGTAACTATAGGCATGTGGCACCATGCCCAACTAATTTGTTTTTATTTTTTTGTAGAGACATAGGTTCACTGTGTTGCTCAGGCTGATCTTGATCTCTTGGGCTCAAGCGATCCTTCCACCTCAGCCTCCCAAACTGCTGGAATTACAGATATGAGCTGCTGTATTTGATTTGCCAAGTACTTTTTTCAATATTGTTTAGTCCTCATTGGGTATAAGCAAGAAAAACATTAAAGACTAAAGAAAAAGAAGCTTCCATTGAAGGAAATGTGATAGAAATGCTATAATCCATCACTGTCCTAGAGGCACTTGCAATCCAGATAGGTAGCATAGTCATACTCAAAGAAAATACATTATTTGACAAAAATGTACAGCTACAAAATACAAAGTAAATACTTTTTCAATTAGGGGTGAGACATAAAATTAATTTATTTCCATCAACAGGAATATCAAAATCCAGTAACTGACCACTCAGATACCTGTTCAACAAATAATCTTACTTAAATTTGATTTTAATTTAAACATTTTAAAATAATATACTTTAATATTACAGTTTCATCTTGCATTCTTGATTTGCAATGTTAACTATTTTTCACTTATTGGAAGACTATGCCCTCATAACTGAATAATCTGTTGATAAGTTTCACTATTTATCTTCTTAAATGAGTGGATTGGCCTTATAAATGTGTATCAATCCTTCATGTGAGAAAGAGGAGATTACTGGCAAAATAAAAAAAAATACAGTGGCTCTGAGCCTCTACCTATATCATTCAGGACCTTTGCACTTACCTGTCCCTTCTCTACCTCATTAACTGTGGAAGCCACAAAGGGAAATGTTTAAAAGTAGTCTTTGAGTGCCGGGCTCAGTGGTTCACGCCTGTAATCTCAGAACTTTTGGAGGCTGAGGTGGGTGGATCACCTGAGGTCGGGAGTTCGAGACCAGCCTGACCAATATGCGGAAACCCCGTGTCTACTAGAAATACAAAATTAGCCGGGCGTGGTGGCTCACGGCTGTAATCCCAGCTACTCCGGAGGCTGAGGCAGAAGAATCGCTTGAAGCCAGGAGGTGGAGTTTGCGGTGAGCGACATTGCGCCATTGCACTCCAGCCTAGGTAACAAGAGCGAAAATATGTCTCCAAAAAAAAAAAGTAGTCTTTGAGCTACTGTCACTGCATGGGGAATTTGCTGCAGTTTTTTCTCTCTTGTTTCAGTTTCTAATTTGTTGTGACAGCTGTATGAAAAGTGGCTTGAGTTATTCCCACCGTTGCCAGTGAAGACGAATACCCACAACAGGGTTAGAAGGAGGAAGTGATAGTAGGGAGAGATGGAAAGAACATAGGAAGGCTGGAGAAGAGGCAGAAGATGAGAGCAGAGACTGTTTCCTGTCTCAAGCGAGCCGACAGGTCTACAAGATTGAGAGAGCACAGAAAGTGTTTTGAGAGACTTGTGTTGTACGTGGGAAACCAAGAGTCACCGAAAACAAATTCAAATTTTTGTTGTGATCTCTAAAAGAATGTTAAAGGGATACCTATTTTTAACCCACATCAAGGTTTCTTAAATTTATCTTTCTTTGAGCATTTCCTTATTTATTGAGGATAACAATCTTTTGTCACGTAGATGTTGTAAATATTTTTACATGAGTTTTATATGATACAATCACATCTTAATTTTATCACATGAAATTTTTTATATTCATAAGTTTTATAATTTTGATATTCAAACCTTTTAATTTTATGATTATATTTTTAGTATGACGCTTGCCAATGTGTTCCTTTTGTCAAAATGTATATAAACATTTGTCCGTATATTTCCAGTTCTTCTATTATTTTATTTTTATACTTAATTCCTTAATCAGTTGATTTTACCCATCTCACAATCATTCTTAAAGTAACTCAACATTTCTTACAATTTTAAAAATTACCTTTATTACATACTAAAAATTTAAACACTTTAAACTGCATTCACAGGATATGTTCTGCTTCACTAATCAATCATTTATTTTAGCAAATGTATAACATATGATTAATTTTTGTAGTTTTATAACATGTTATCTGGTGAAATAAACCTTCCTCAATCATTATTATTCCTCTCAATGTTTTCTTGGCCTTTAAAGAAAATAATGGTTAAATAAACATAACATAAAGTTTGTAATCTTAACCATTTTTGATGTGTACAATTCTGTAACATTTAAGTACATTCAAAATACTATAGAGCCATCAACTCTATTTAGTTCCAAAACATTTCATCATCTTGGAAGGAAACCCTGTACCTATTAAGCGGTCATTCATTTTTTCCATCTTCCCTTAGCTTGTGGCAACCACTAATCTGCTTTCTGTCTCTAATGGATTTGCTTATTCTGGGTATTTCATATCAGTGGAATCATGTAATATTTGTTGTATATCTGGCTCATTTAATTTAAAATAATGTTTTCAAGTTTCATCCATGTTATGGTGTGTATCAGTATTCATTACTATGATTGGATATTATTCCATTGTATGAATACACTCAATTTAGTTTATTTGTTCATAGGTTGATGGACATTTGGGTTGTTTCTACTTTTTGGCAGGTGTGAATAGTGCCTCTATGAACACCACTGTACAAGTTTCTATTTGAATACCTGTATTCAATTCTTTTAGGAGTGGAATTGCTGGATCATGTAAGACCATTGTTTAACTTATAGAGGAACCACCAAACTGTGACAATGGCTATGCTGTTTTACATTCACACCAGCAATATACAAGAGTTTCGGTTTCTCTGCATTCTCACAAACACTTACTTTCTGTTTCTATCGATTATAGGCACCCTTAGGAAATGTGAAGTGCTGTTTCATTATGGCTTTGATTTCCATTTTACTAATCACTAATGATGCTGAGCACCTTTTCATGTGCTTGTTGACTATTTGTATTATCTTCTTTGGAGAAATGTTTATTCAATTCTTCTACCCACTGGCTAATTTTGCTTGTTCATTTTTCTACAGAAATAATAATAATAGTCACTTAATCAAATTCTTTCTGAAAGAGGTACTTTGAAATTTTGATGAAAATTATAGTCTCATACCTGTAATCCCAGCACTTTGGGAGGCCAAGGTGGGAGGATTGTTTGAGGCCAGGAGTTCAAGATCAGCCTGAGCAACATAGTGAGACCTCAATCTCAAAAAAAAAAATTACATCAAATATATAAATTAATTTGTATAGAATTAGCAACCACATAACATTGTCTTACCGGCCAGTAATCTGATATGTCTCCTTGGTCATTAAAATATTTTATCACTCTCAAAAGTGTAATATTTTTTCAAAAAACTGTTTTGCACAATGCTTATAATTTTTTTAAGCTTATAAATATTATTCGCAGTCTGTCCTACCTTCTTTCCTCCCTCCCTCCCTCCACCCCTCCCTCCCTTCCTTCCTTCCTTCTTTCCTGTATTCTTTCCTAAGTGAATTGAATCTCCTTTTTCTATTATATTTTCTATAGCTTGATTGTGGTGATTATTTCACAATATTTTAATATATTGAAATATTAAATTGTACATCTTGAGTATATAAATTCTATGTGCCAATGATAGCTCAATAAAGCTGAAATTTTTTTCTGATGATTCTTTTGAGACAGAATCTTGCTTTGCTGCCCAGGCTGGAGTACAGAGGCTCAATAATAGTTCACTGATGACTCAAACTCCTGGGCTCAGGTGATCCTTCCACCTTAGCCTCTCAAGTAACTGGGACTACAGGTATGTACCACTATGCCCAGGTTTTTTGTCGTTGTTGTTGTTTTGTTTTTAGTAGAGATGAGGTCTCAATATATTGCCCATGGGGCAAAAGAATACCCCACTATAATACCCCATGGGACAAAAGAATCTGAACAACAGCCTTCAGCCTTAGACCTTCCCTCTGATGGAGTTTACCCAAATGAGAAGGAACTCAAACTCCTGGCCTAAAGCAATCCTCTCACATTGGCCTTCCAAAGTGCTGGGATTACAGGCATGAGCCACTGCCCCAAACCTGAAAATTTGTTTTGAAGAGCAAATGTTCTAAACAATTATTCCTGATACATAGCACATGGTAGGCCATTTTGCTAGTGACCCACTTTCTCTTCCTCTGAAATTTTCTATTACTTATATCTATCAATAAGATTTAGTACCTGGTTCTATTTTACTGTCAAGTTATTTTAAGTAGGAAAGCACTTTCTTCTCACTGATATTTCAGACTCTTCAAGGGAAGAAATATCTACGTCATCCATGCCTTTGTATTATCCCTAGTACCTAACACAATTATTAAGAAGTTATCTATTACCTTATTAGGGATTATCTTACTATAATAGTCGTAGAAGAAAGCCTATTATCTAGATTTCTAGATAAGTATCTACAGAGTATTGAAATAATTCCTAGAGAAGCCACTGCAATATTACCTGTGGCTGCCCAAAAACCAACGGTTAGCGGAGGCAGGGGCTGACTGAGGGCGTCAGCTTGCTCCAACTGGGACAGACAGAGCAGCCTACTGAGCCTCACACCATGAATTTTAGCTCCAGAACAACTGCAAGAACAAACTGGGAACCCTCTGAAGGAAGCAGACTGCTCCTGCAGGACTCAGAAGACAACCCAAATACTCAGCTGCGGCAAAACCCGCCCAAGGAGAGTCTGAGCTCAGTCATGCCTAATCCTGCCCCCACCTGATGGGCCTTCCCTATTCACCCTAGCGGCTGAAGACAAAGGGCATATACTCTTGGGAGGTCTAAGGCCTGGTCCACCATCAGGCCCATAGCTGATGCTCTCTGGAAAGCATCACCTCCCAGCAGGAGGCCAATCAGCACAAAAATAGAACATTAAACCACCAAACCTAAGAACCCTCACAGGGTCCATTTCTCCCCTCTCTCCCCGCTGCCTCCCAAGGAACAGGTGCTGGTATCCATAGCTGAGAGACCCATAGACAGTTAACATCACAGGACTCTGTATAGACAACCCCTAGTACCAGCCTGGAGCCAAGCAGACTTGCTGGCGGGCTAGACCCAGAAGACTGACAACAATCACAGCAGTTGGGGTCTCAGGAAGCCACAGCCATAAGAAAAAGGGGACAGTACTACATCAAGGAAATACCCCATGGGACAAAAGAATCTGAACATCAGCCTTCAGCCTTAGACCTTCCCTCTGACAGAGACTACCCAAATGAGAAGGAACCAGAAAACCAACTCTGGCAATATGACAAAACAAGGCTCTTTAACACCCCT